>CABEEJ010001380.1:0-55780 GCA_901482245.1 Timema douglasi
AAAAACCACCCCCAGTTCACCCGACCGAGATTCGAACCTCGATCTCCCCGTCCTCGGCGGTCGAGCTCAACACGACTCGCGCGTTATCCAACTACGCCACCGAGGTGGGTCTCTACCTATATTAATAAAATGAAGAATTTGTGTGTCTGTCATGAGCATTGTGCAATATCTCCTACAAATAGAGGTCTAAATTTAATTATTAATAGCCCCTGTGCGTGTGCATGTGCACCTCAAAGCTAGAATTTTTAATTTTTAATGTTTATTTTTATTTATTAAAATCCTACTCAAAAGAAATAAAATGAAAATATTTTTCTCTCTATATATGAAGCAAGGAAAAGCATTTCCCGGGGTGAATTGAGTACTTCTGCTAGTATGCACTAAAATGAAAATAGTTTTTTTATGAATATGTTTTGACAGGTTAGTAAGTTAGTGATGTCATATTTACAAATATTGAGAGCCCAAATGGTTTTAATTTGCTTATGCTATTAAATGTAGCTTAGAACAGTGAATTGAAATCATATTTAAACCCACATTTGCAACATTTTGCAGGAACCAATCCATCACTAATAAAATTATTAATAACTTTATTATTTAAGTTACATTGAGATTGTGGCTAGCAACAGTGTTATAATTATAACAAAACAATTTTTTTTAGGAAAAAAACAACAACTTATGTATAGGCTCTACCTTAATTTTCTTATGAATAAACATAGTAACGTTTTAGACAATACAAACACTTTTTTGCATTATATATTGTAAACATTCTACAAGATTAGGGATATATGTTAAAAATTAAAATCTATATAATTTGGTATTTGATTTATTTTAATGTATATTTTAAATTAAATAAATTATCGCATAATGGCAGGCAATATTTAATAGGACATTTATCTGTTTCAGTTGTCTCATATTTTAAGGTGCTAGTTTCCCAGTAGACTAGACTGCTGATGACAGGGAGATTGATGTTTGAATCTTTGTCGAATGTACTAAGGGTGGTTTGTTCCTAAATAGTTTTCCACTCTCTCTCTCTCTCTCTCTCTCCACACACATGCGGGTACACTTCCTCTAAATATAGCCTCATTCATCCCTAAAAACCATTAGCGTAATTAGTATATATATATTTAGCACCGTGTCTTACTACCCGTTCGGGCTATACGCTTTAAGTACGAATTACTCTAATGAATTAGGAATAGGGAAGGTTGAATTAGAGGAAATGAACCCGCATTTGCGTGGAGGGAGAGTGGAAAACAATTTAGGAAAAACCACCCCTAGTTCACCCGACCGAGATTCGAACCTCGATCTCCCCGTCCTCAGCAGTCGAGCTCAACACGACTAGTGCGTTAGCCAACTACGCCACCGAGGCGGCTCGTAATTAGTACACAAGCGTATAATCCGAGTGGGTAGTAAGACATGGTGCTAAAAAAAAGTGTATAACCACTGAACAATAATGTAAAGTAAGTGAAAGGGAAGGAAGCCACCTTGAAAGGATAGTTATATTAGGCCAAGATAGGTTGGCTTCCTTCACTATCACTTACTTTACATTACCATAACACATACATTTTTAATTAGAGATGGGTCAAAACATATACCATATAGTAGGCTTGCGATTATCTGGCCTAATGTGGTGGTCTGGATAGCAAAAAAAAAGCCTTCAAGGCCGGATATTGAGGGTGATTAATTTTCTGTGCAGTCAACACCCACAATGTGTAATAACTGTATATTAGTAGCGTTTCATAGCATATTTAAATTTGTGTTTATCGAGTTTGCGTACATTTCAAACAAAGAGTTAATGTGAATGTTACATAAATATAAAAGGAAAGTTAAATAAAATATCCTTAATATTTACAAAATCTTGAGATTACACAAATTGGCCAAACAACATCCTGAGTGTGTAGTGTGGGAATAAATGGATCTTTATTAGGCACTTAATTACTGTCGTATAATACTGTAGGCCTACTGTAATTACATTGGAGCCTCGGCCGAATAGTCGTGAGCGTACTATATTTCTCAAATTTGAATCTTAAATGTTTGAATCTTGAGTCCAAATTTGAATGCTTTAATCTTTAAAAAAAATGTTTAACTGTAGTGTAGTGATAATATTAAAAATTGTTACCCGCCTCGGTGGCGTAGTTAACTAACATGCGTTGAGCTAGACCACCAAGGACGGGGAGATTGTGGTTCGAATCTCGGTCGGGTGAGCTGGGGGCAGTTTTTCCTAAATGGTTTCCCACTCTCCCTCCACGCAAATGCGGGTTCACTTCCTCTAAATTCAACCTTCCCAATTCTTAATCAATTAGTGTAATTAGTACTTAAGCTTATAACCCGAACAGGTAGTAAGACGCGATGCTAAATAATAATGAATAATAATAATAATAATAAAACAAATTGAATTTTTAATAAATGGCTTAAGACTTGGGGCAATTGACAGTCACTATTTTGTTTATCATGTCTCTTAGGTCATAAAAAACAAAGATAATCCTTTCCAAGCAAATTAATTATATTCATTCAATTTTGTTCCTTTTTATTATTTTCCCAATTAGGCACACAAGTCTATTTGATCATTTTCACCAAATGCTTAACGTTGTTATTTCAAGCAAAGACCTTTTTTTATAAGTGTATTCAAAATATCTTTTTGAGGTCCTTGTTACTCTTGGAATACCATAGGCTTCAAACATCCCATCTTTATTTTTAAGATTTGCTGTAGTTTTTTTTATTGCTTATGCTATAAAATATCATTTATATCAAATTTTATTAAATACTAGGGCATATTTCTCACAGAGGAAAATCTACAAATTTATATTAGGCAGGCAGACCAAATTAGTATTAAACTGCTCAATCTGATTGATATGGGAGAATAATTGTGGCAGTGGCAGGGTGGAGGAGATCTGATATTGTTTTAATAACATTGCTGTTTAAGACTAACACATATGTGCAACTTTTAGTATTATTCGTGTTATAAATGTTTGGGGAGACCGCCACATTGATCCAAAAGTGGATGTGTCCTCCACCTCCCACCCTTTGTTCTATAAGAGAGCTAGCAACACTTTTATTTTTGCACCACATCCTACTTACCATTCAGGTGCCTATTTACTAATTACATTAATACATTATAAATTAGAAAGGTTTAATTTATAAGTGCACCTGCATTTGCGTAGAGAGAGAAAAATAGCAGTAACTAATGCTGGTAACACATAATTGAAACCTGGCTTCTACTCGTCTCTATTTAACATATTTGTAAATCCCAAGCTGATGGTAACTTTTGTAAGTCATTGAAGCTTAAGGGTTTTTGTTTGTTTGCAGAAGAATGGTTCCTCTCCTCAAGAAGTTAACACCATTGGTACAGCACAGGAGGAGGAAGTGAAGAGTTTACTAGTGCAATTGCAGGATTTGCGGGCACAGAGGTCCAGGGAGCAGAGCAAGGTCACTGCGCTAGAAGATCAGCTCACTGCCACGATACAAGTAACTACAACTTTTGTTGAAAAANTGTATAAGAACTTTCATAACAGCCACAGCCAGCAACCTGATTAAAAGGATCCTATTGTACTCGAATCACTTAATAGGGAGAGGTTTTAAACGGCAATTTTATCATTTGAGCTCAATTTGAGCTCAGTACCCCACTCCCATTTAACTCCCGTTATTATGATTTAATGATGTAATAATGTACATTGGTGACCTGGTGGTCTAGGGGGTAAGGTGTCAGACTTCTATGCTGGCGGCCGGGGTTCAATCCTCGGTCCCGGCACAGATTCAATCTGATTACCAAACCCTTCCTTCACCTCTGACAAGACATCTTTTGAATGTGGGGAATACCAGGCCTCCACCGTGGTTCGGATTCCAAATCATCCTACCATTACACATTAGCGTAAGTGCGTATAACCCGAACGGGTAGTAAGACGCGGTGCTAATAATAATAATAATAATGTACATTCATGATTGGGATGAGGGGGCATGAACATTACTATAATTTTGAGGTTTCTGGCTTTGAAGTTACCATTTTTGCATATATGTATTAAGACTTTAGAGGATACCAAAGTGTTTGAGAAATCAAGGAGAATGGTGTTAAGTCTACTATATTCACTAAATTCCAATAATAATAACTCGGGTGTAGTTTTGTTTTATTTTATTAGTGTTTTAGTGCCATGTCAGTGGTTTGGATATTAAAACTTGTGACTTGAATTAATAGAATGAGAAGGTGGGATTTCTAAATAATGCACCGGTATGCCCCTGGATAGAAGGATAAAAAAATGTTGCTGTTTGTTTAGTTTTGATAATTTTATTTTTAATGAAACACTTATCACAAGGGTTATTAATGATTTATTATATTACACTAGGAACGAGGAAGGTAGCTTAGAGGAAAACACCAGCATTTGTATGGAAAAAGGATGGAAAATTACTCCTGTGTGCTACTGACTGGGATTCACACTACCCCCCGAGCTGCATTCGTCGACAGAAACCAAAAAATAAAAAATTCTCACTAACCTAGAGCCCAAACATAGATATCTAATTTCCATGCTTGTCAAGTTCCTGAACAAATATAACCTGATTTGGCTATTGATCGAAAGAATCCTTGTTTCATAGGAGAACACGTGTCTAGAAGAACAACTTATCTTGCTGAAGCAGAAGCAAGACGAGGTGTGCAGCTTAGCCGAAGATGGGTGAGTGGGTTTCCGTCACATCATAAAACTAAAATAATAAAATCAATTTATTCAAATGCTGTATCTGAGAATATTTTTCTTTTTACTTTTGATAAGAAATTATAATCGGCCTATGGTCAGATCAGTTTCATAAAATGCTTTCCATCTTTATCTGTCTTTCCACTATTCTTTATCTTTGACTTGTCTATTTTCCTCATATCATTCGAACATTTGCTACTACTCGCTCTTCCCACCTCTTTTTTTAATCTCCCTTGTGGCATTTTTTCTTATATCCATTCTTATATCCATTCTTAGGATACAAATTATTTGTTTTTAAGTAAACATGACAAAAATTCTAGAATAAAACTAAAGAAAAAGGAAAAATAAACTATTAAGAGTAAATTTGATGAAGAAAGCCCACCTAGGGAAAGAGGAAAAATGTGGGAAATAATCCAATGCACAAAGGTGACATCTTCCTTTCTTCTGTCTTCTATAGTAGAAGTACTAATAGTAATATTATAAATATATTATAAATATTACTATTAGTACTTCTTCTATAGGAGATAGAAGTAAGGAAGATGTCACCTTTGTGCAATGGATTATTCCCACATTTTTCCTCGTTCCCTAGGTGGGCTTTCTTCATCAAATTTACTCTTAGTAGTTTATTTTTCCTTTTTCTTTAGTTTTATCAATTTCCTTTATTATAAAAGTCATCTAGCCATTGGGCCACCTCATTAAAAAAACATTCTAGAATACAATTTATAAATAAAAATAAAGACACTAGCACACTTTAATATTTTGCTGCTATATGTCGTCTTTCTCAAGAGGTCAAAGCTTCTACTTCCTTGGTAAAATGACTTGTAGCATCAACATATCAAAGTGAATTGAATGTGTCACAGTTTACTTCAATATGTGTGCTGCTCCTAGTGGACATAGTTGAACCTTCCAGAATGTATCTCGGCACTTGAACATGGTTGTGATTCAGAAAACTTGTATTATCAAGTATTACGTAAGCACATTTTTGGTCATTTTTAGCCCCTCCCTTCCCTTTGTAAGCAAAAATTGTATTGTATTGATTTGGATTAATCTAAATTATGTAAAAAGTCATGGATGAAGGTAATTTTTCTTAAAAGTAATATAGGTAGAGTATCCTTTTAAGATTCATCCATGAAGAAACACGCGATTCTTAGGAACGTTCTGAAAAGGACTTCACCCCTAAAATATATTTTTTATAACATATTTCTTGTTAAAATATCTACTGCGTTGTTTCTTGTGAAAAGAAACAACTTCATAGTATTTGGCAGAAAACGCCATTTCTCTATACCAATAAGAAGCTAGCCTTCACAAAACCTGTCGCCAGAACTCTTTCTATTGGTTAGTTTTTACACTGTTGACCAGGGGGGAAAATGCAAGGGGTATGTTATATATAAACCATTGTGCGTATGTTTAAGGCATTGTATTGTGTTGTGTGTGTGAAAAAGTGTAAGTGAGGCTGTGAGGATGATCTCGCTCACAGTTCAACACACTATAACAAATAAATCTCATCAGTATCACAAGTATGCAGTAATATAAAATATTTTTAATTGAAAACCGATATCACTACAGTTGACGCCCAAAGCGCGGCGCTCTTATTCTATATCACTACAATTGACACCCAAAGCGCGGCACTCTTATTCCATATCACTACAATTGATGCCCAAAGCGCGGTGCTTTTATTCGATATCATTACAAAATCTGACCCCTTCCTCCCCCCCTTCTTACTTATGTAAGATTTGTAGACTTTTATCATTTGTTCACAGAAATAACTTCATTTTTTCTTCGACTTTTGCTTATAGCCTGAATAGGTAGTAAGACGCAACGAAAAAAAAAAAATTGTGCAATTTATAAATTGCATATAACTACTAACCATAGAGGTATAAATTAATATTGCAAAATAATTGAAAATTAAAACAAGTTATAACATTATGAAACTTTAAAATTTTAATTCACTTTTAAATGAAGTTATAAAAAAAAAGTAGTATTAGTGAATACATGAATATCATATTTATTAAAAAACACCCTAAGCCCCATTTGATCCTTGAAATCCACATCTCAACACTTTATATTATTATGTTTCTATTGGGCTCAAGCTTTGGCTTCTTTAGGCTTCTCCACTTCTTTCTCATTTAGCCATTCAGTATCTTCATCACTGCCTGAAGTCCAAGCGGCTTGGGATGCACCTTTCCTCAATTTTGCCCATCTTTCTCTGTCTCACATAAGNCCCCCACCCCCTTGTCAGCAAAAATTAAAGCTTGAACCCCCTCCCCTCTAAGGTGCTTACTTAATACTTGAACGCCCCCTTATCAAAGTGTTTTTTGTTAATCCTCATGCTGTTAACCAACAAGTTTATCTAATAAAATGAATTAATGTTGAATATTTTGGTGTTTAGGTCAGGACAAAGCTACATATGTGCTCGCTGTTTGAAGAAAGTTTGCTACGAGGACGATGACATGAGTGTTGTCAACTCATCAACGAGTGAGACACATCGCAGTACAGTCATGATGCAAATATGGGTTAGCAATCTTATATAAAAAAATTAAGTTATAATATTATATAAGTACCTTTTTCATTCAAGTTGTAATTGAATCAAAGCATAGAGTTATTAACTCACTACTACAATCTGCTACCAATTTTGATATAGTTAAATTGTAATAAAGATATACTAATTTGCATTATATATAATACCGATTTAATTATTTTGTACCTTTAAATCCACTTTTAATCATCAATCAAGAGAGTTATAAAATTTTGATTCAAATAAATAGGAATATTTCAATGTTTGATGTGGATAACTTTCGGCTAACCTTATTGTAACTTTACTACCCATACAGGACTCTCCCGATGAAGACGCTTCCCAAGACAACCCTTATCAAACCCTGGTAGAAAAATATGAAGCGCTGCTACGAATGCAACAAAATACTCCTGTCAAACAAGTCACACCCTCTGTTGACAACTGCCTGTCTTTAGAAGAGGAACTCAGACAATCGGGAGACTTTAATAGCTTCAACGGGAAGAACTACAATGAAACGAATTCTGAGGTGCCAGAAAACAGGGAAGAGAGTGGTAAAAATGGCATGTTCAGGAAAAACAGACAACAAAAAGCATTCTCCACAACTCCTACAGAATTTTCAGAGGCAGAAACTTTCTCTTCAGGTTTCTCAGATGAAACCATAAACAAATCGACGCAGACAGATGTAAACTTGCCACCAGGGTCCTTCCTTCTATCTATAGCCGATGGTGATGATTGCAAGTTCAGCATCTACGACGAGATCAGCCCGGTGGAGAGCCGTTTCCGCAAGACTCCGGAGTACCGCCAACTTTTCCGCGAGATCTTTGAGGTGTTGAAAAGGGCAGCAGAAGCAAAGGCTGACAATGAGCAGCTTCAATTACAGCTACGAGCAGAAAATGCACACACACCGGTGGCAACTCCGACTGAAACTTTGCCCACTTCAGCCAACAAACTAGTCAACGGGGAGGAAAAAGCTCCTCCCTCTAAAGTGTTTCAACACACACCTTTAGAAAGCACAGCCTACAGAGACTCGTCTGCGGCGCAAAACATTCAAAGCAACAGGAAATCCCCTCATAAGGAAACTATTTTGAAAGAGGAAAGTGCTTCATGTTTTTCATCACCACCTGCAAGTGTTAATTCTCAGTCAATAAAAAGCGAATCACAGAAGTCTGAAAGAGATATACTCAAACCAAAACACGATATTTTGGAGTACTTATCAATCGGCGTCGCTATTCGTAAGAAATCTAACAGTAGAAAGAATTCTCCCTCTAAAGGCAATAAGTCAGGGGAGAGAGTAGAGCGACTGGAATCCATGTCAGCAGTAGGGAGCTGTGTGGCTAAACTCCAGGCGAACAGGATGTCCCAAGGAGGTGCTGGCAGGAAGAGGAGAGAGACTAGGATCTTTGAAAATCAAAGTTACAAAGACAGGAGCCAACAGAAAGTGGAGTCGTGGGATTTTCAACCATTTGTCAGCTCTGCTTCACAAGAGGTGGCCAAGTTGAAGAGACTCGAGAAATCCTACGCGGAAGTCTTGAGGCTTGGACCGAAAAAACCTACCAACAGGGGGACCATAATGAATAGTTATCGAAACTAGTATTCTCAATGTAACATGTAGTGTTAGCTTTTTATATACTCTCGATATATTTCATAGTAATTAATTTTTCCAGAATGATGAGCAATTTAAATTTGTAAGATTAAGTGTGAACTTATTAATGACATGGGTAAGGAATAATTATTTAATTTGAAAAGAAAATGTGTTGTGAATTTAACTTATAATAAATAAAAACAGGGTACTTTATCCTGACAATTTTAATTTTCTTAGAGTATTGGTGTTTTGGAAATTTAGTTATTTAACTAGAACACTGTTTATCTTTAAAAAGAAGTTTGATGCTTAGTAGAACGGCACCACTTATTGTAGCATAATTACTTGTGAAATTGAAATATAACATAACAGTTTTTTATATGATTAAATATTTTAAAACTTAATTTGAGAACAAAGTTTGACATTTCCTTGCTACTGTATGCTACAATTTTGCTATGTTGAGTGCGGTTCACAATTATTGATTTTAATAATACTCCGGCTATACATAAGCGTAGGTACAGTTCCTTAGAAAGTATCCAAACAAATGTCACTTATTTATGTGCAAAACTGTTCACAATGTACATTGTTCTAATAAAATCTAAACCTTTAAACACTTTGGAATGGTGATATAATTCATAATTTCATACATCAATAGTGCTCTGGAGGATAAAATAACCATCTTTTTGCCTTTTACTAATTAGGTCTATAAACAAAAAAATATGTATATTTTTTTAGATAAAGTAAGGAAATCTTGGTGTCATCATAATCATCATTAACGGTTTCCAGCCTGTGGCCAATTAGTTTAGTAAAATGCCCCCATCTTCCTCTTTACTTTTTTTTCTATTTGTCTCAAGTTTGAATATGCAATGTTTAATTTAGGTTATCATCTTATTTATGATTAATCATTTCTATAAGAAGAAGCATGTGGAATTGCAAGTCTCATCTATTGGTAATGGAATCCTATACAGTAATATTCTGATAACTTGCCGGGGATGGACTGGGCCGCCGGGACACATCCCGGTGAGCCAGTTTAATTTGGGCAGCCGCAACCACTTTAAACTAAAATAAAGTTATCCATTTAGTTATAAGTGCTTGTTTTTACTATATTATAATCTAAATTCCAGTGAATAAGGTTTGAGGGTGCTCAGAAAATGTATTAAGCCATACATAAAACCATTTGTTTAGTGAATACTGACCGTTACTAGCTTTGTGATCCACACAAATAGCTAGTGGAGGATCATTTTTACAACTTATACACTCCCAGCTGTTTTCTGTTTAGAAAAAGTTTTGCTCATGTCAATAGAAAGTTGAAACTGATGTTATAAGTAGAATGAATAGTAAGTTAATCATTTATAATGTAGCTGTAAAGAAAGGCCTTAGGATCAAATTTACTAATAATAAAAATATAGTTACTTCAGCTGACCTGTTGAATTTACAATGAAACATATCTTCAGTGGTATACTCCATTCACGGTAGGAATTACTCTCTGAAAGGTCTTTTTTCCTACCAATATCTTACTATATAATAGATTTCTGGTAGTGAAAAAGGCCTTTCAGAAAACAATTACTACGGTGAACGGACTTTATCTATAAATATGAGAAGGACCCTCATACTAATTGTAGTCCCGGGCCAATTATAACTTGAAAGTCCACCCCTGTAACTACTATTAAATATCAATAAATCAGACGTTCAAACTCCATTCAAATAAAAAATAATAATTAAGGGCTCTGGTAATATGATAGCAATCCCCAAAATCTTTTGTTGATTATCAAAGCTTATTGTTTTTGAAACTTGCATGATTTTACTAGCACAATGTACTTCCATCAGGTTGGGATCTTGTGGGAACAGTGATATGAACAAAACTAACAAACAATTTTAAGAATATCTAGATGGAGTAATAATCCTCATTAAAAGCATAAATAATAGCTTTGGCTATTTGATTCTGAAACATAATTGTGATTTGTAGTCAAAGAGGAACCTAGATCTAAATGTTGCCATTGTAAGATTAATTTCCAGTCAAAAGAAAATGATTATCATCACTTTTTTATGATGACGGTGGGGTGAAGTCTTCTTTTAACAGCGCTAATCATACTTTAATTGTTCTATTAGTTTTTAATATTCTTTCTTCTACCACCTACCATTATATATAAATTGGACATCACATAAGTATATTTCTTGTATGTAAATATTTTTTTATATTTATTTTGTCATGGTTTTAAGAATATATAATTTAAATCTGTAAAAAATAAAACCATATTTCTGCCATTATAACTTGGATTTATTTTAAAAATTGTATTGCCCTCTGTTAATTTTGGTCAATATTGTAATATCTTCTAAGAGGTTAAAAGGAATACTGTATAGTCATAATCAGGTGATCTGGTGGTCTAGGGGTAAGGTGTCAGACTTCTATGCTGGCGTCCGGGGTTCAATCCTCCGTCCCGGCACAGATTTATCTGATTACCAAACCCTTCCTTCACCTCTGACAAGACATCTTGTGAATGTGAGGAATGTCAGGCCTCCACCGTGGTTCGGATTCCACGTTAAACTGTAGGTCCTTCATTTCATCTCACAATCACCCTACCATTACACATTAGCGTAAGTGCGTATAGCCCGAACGGGTAGTAAGACGCGGTGCTAATAATAATAATAATAATAATAGTCATAATCCACTTTTAGAGTAAATAATGAAACCCAATTTACACTCATTTTCTGACAATGGCCAAATGGATAACAATTTGTTCTTAAATTTAGTAAAATATACTTTAAAGTGTGAAAAGGGTTTTTCTTAGATTGCTATATTATATACTAGCCGCAAGCGCCCAGTGTTGCCTGGATAGAAAACTAATCAATTTTATTCTATATTATCTGCACATACTTGGTGAAGAATATTGAATGAATACCTTTTTAACATCAACCTGCATTCATGCATTAAAGTCTTCAGGACATAATACATGTAAGAGTTAAAAGATAAAACACCTTTATACCTTTACTTTCCCCTTGTGTGTGTTGGATTAAAAGTTTTCTAGATTTGTTTTGAAGACCAATGACCATACTGTTTAAAGAAGTACAAGCTTGCCATAAGTTTAAAAGCACAAACTTTTTTTGTTGTATATAATGTGTACTTTCAAAATTGAATGATTTATTTCACCACACAAGTTATATTATTAAATCTAGAACAAACACAACACTTTATACCCACCAAAAAACTTAAAAGTGTGTTTGTTTTTAAATTTATTTTACTAACAAGTTTGTTATACTATTAGTAATCTACTTATCCTCATTGGGAAGTTTTATTTATCTAGAAAACAATGAATATCAGAATTTAAATTGAACAAACAATATTTTTTTAATGGGTTTATTATTGATTTTTTTTTACTAGTTGTGGTTTAAGTAGAGCTTAGACAAAACTCTTGAAAATTTTGAGATTCTTGACAGTCGTGCGTAAACTCAAACTAACTAGGGATATTGGATAGTTGTAAAAATTTGCATTTCTCCAGCAACTTTTAAAGTATTCTATTAACAAAATTATTAATATACTGTATGTAAATTTTATTTATACAATACCAATCTCTACTTATCTGAAGACTAGATATAAAATTATTTTTAAGATATAGAAAAAACACTAATTGTGCTTACACATATTAACATCAACACACATATATTAGGGAAGGGCCTTCAAATTCCTCATTCTGTAAGGATATTCGAGATTCAAGAAAATTTTAGAATCTTAAGACTAAAACTCTCAAACTTTTTTGTTCAATTTTTTAGAGCTTTAATATTGCTTATTGGTGGTTTAAAACTAGTTATAACTATAGTATGAACTTAATAACCAGGCCCCAGACCAGTAATTTAACACTTAATTGAATGTATGAATATTAATTGGAGATTTGGATTCATAAAATAGTGGATTTGGCCCAACTCTAAAATATAAGTTTGAGAAAAAAAACACCCAAACATATGGTATTTAATTGGTGTCAAATACTCCAGGGATTTATTCCTATTGGCCAAACATTAAGAAAAAGGTCTGGAAACGCTTGGCTTTAGAGTTAAAAAGGTTTTCCTCAAAGATGGATTGGTTGCGGGGAGCCATTGAATGGCCTGCTTATTCACCAGATTGGAACCCAATGGATATTTATCTCTGGGGACATTTAAAATCCATTGATTACACAACTACTGTGCCTAACGTGAGGTTTTAAGAGAGTGTATTGGAAATGGATCTGAGAAAATATGCAACACCCTAGGTGAATTTAACATAGTATGACAAAGCATTGAATGTAGGCTCACAGAATTAATTTAAGCAGGACAACAGTTTAAACACTTTATAATAAAATGTTGTCTTTTGTAATTTTTTTGTTTCTGTTAAACTTTGTCTTGTTTAATTGCCTTGGATTGGATGCAAAAATGGACAGAGACGCTGGGAAGGAAGGTAGTATATAGCCAAGTAAGGGATGATGAAGACAAGAGAAGGAACTATGAAGGGTTATTTTGAGAAGATACTCTCAACCCAGAAAAGAAAAGATAATAGTGAAGCAGAGGAACATGAAGAATTAGCTGAAGAGGATGGAGTGAGTCCCACATTGAAAGAGGTGGAAGCTGCATTAAAGAAGATGAAATGGGGAAAAGCATAAGGTATCAACGAACTAACTCTGGAAATTATAAGAGCTGTAGAATTATTATTATTAGCATTGCGTCTTACTACCCGTTCGGGTTATACACACTCACGCTAATGTGTAATGGTAGGGTGATTGTGAGATGAAATGAAGGACCTACAGTTTAACGTGTAATCCGAACCACGGTGGAGGCCTGGCATTCCTCACATTCACAAGATGTCTTGTCAGAGGTGAAGGAAGGGTTTGGTAATCAGATAAATCTATGCCGGGACTGAGAATTGAACCCCGGCCGCCAGCACAGAAGTCTGACACCTTACCCCTAGACCGCCAGGTCACCAAGAGCTGTAGAAGAAACCAGAATATCAGGTTTGTACAGGATCCTGAGAGTGATAGAAGAACAAGCCATGAAAATGAAGTTTGTGAGGCATATTAGTTTAAAATTACTGTGCGACACATTCTTGTTTAGTTTTGACTATTTTAAATATAAGTTGCATATTTTCTAGAGAATATGTAAAAATTCCTCGACATTTCCCATGTCAGTGGATACCCTGTTTAATTATGAGATTTTGGTTATAGGAAAAATAATTTGTGATGTACACACAGCATAAGTGAATTTTAGCTTAAAATATTTGTAAACCTTAATAATTGTAGGATCTAGAATTTTACTTTTGAATTGAAGTTGGATATTATTAGAAACAAAGGTGATGAAACTTAGCACAACTAGTTTTTATTTAATTTCCAAAAAATGTTCCTTATACATTATGAGAGACACTTTTTACCCCATTTAAACATATCTAAAAAAACAACTCAGAAGATTATATTATGGGATAGTGAAGACAAAGGCGGCTCAGAAGAATCGGATTCTGATTCTGATAAATAAGCAAAATATGGTAAAAACAAACAAAGGGAAACATTTCTGAAGTCATGTTTGAAAAAGGTTATGCTATTTTTTTCATATAGCTGCAAAAATTTCTCGTGGTTTTATGTCTTTCTTATTATGATAAAGGGAATGTCTTTGAAAATGATGTTGAAAGTGTGACAAGAATACGAAGAAATGAAGAGAATTTGTTTGTATCGAGGCCTAACCTAATTTATCTACAGGTTGGTTTTCTTACCATGGCACACAGTTTCCATATGCCTAAATTATTAGGCAATTATTAATTTTATAATATAGATAAACAAGTTAGTTTTAATAAATATTTTTATTTTTTAATGCTTAAAATATGTTTTAACAACACATGAACATAATTTAATTCAGTGGCCTAACAAGATGTTACAATTAAGTTAATTATTCTTATAATTTCTTAATATCATTTAATACAAAATAAAGTCTAAAAAATATAATTTTTTTTAAAGGTGGCATCTGCCAAATGGTCATTTATATCAGATGCTCGAATATGATTCGATTCTTTTATTAATCTAGTATTTCCGTGCAAATTTATTTAACAGTAAAAACATTGAAAGTGAGCTTAAAGAGGTCCCAAAAGTTCAAAGAGATAAAAACAATTAACATTTTTGGGTCAGATGAAGTTTTTCTTCAGCCTTATGTGCCTTGAAAATGACTGATGTGTTTTAAATGTTATATTTTTGGAGCTACATTTTTCTGTTAGGTAGGGATACCTTGTCCTCTTTCAGATATACTTTAGTTTGTTCAACAAATAAAGTTTAGGCAAAAAAAAAATTCAACTTATAAATACATAGTTATAAATTTAACAAATGTATTAAAGAAATTTGTGTACATGCATTAAAATCAAATCTAAGGAGCTCCCCTTTTAAACTCAATCACACTTAAATCTCTAATAAAGTGCATGTTTTGTGCAATGGACTTTCATGATCTTCCAGTAAAACATTTAGTCGAGCAATAAAATCAAAGCCTATACGCGGTGCTTAAAAAAAACTTGTTTTAATAGCTAAGTTTAAGTTGACACGCTGTCTTAGGCAACAGAATTTACAAAATCACCTAATTTATAATAAATACATATTTAACTTAAACTTGCCTAATGTTTTAAATTACTCTAATTTTATACTAATTAATATACCTGCTAACAGATGTGACCATATTTCAAAAAGTGAGATAAACAGCAGATGTGTAATGCATGAATAAATGGCTATTTTCAGAGCATCAATTCATCGCATGTGTGTATGTGTGTGTGTGCGCATGTGTGTATGTGTGTGTGTGCGCATGTGTATATTTTGCTAACTAAACACAATTTTATTATTTTCCTTTCTGTAATGTAATCCATATTAAACTTGCACAGTAATTAAAAGTCAAATAACACTAAAAACAAAACTGGATATATTGGTCAAATCCTAAAATATATTTGAAAAGACTTTTTAAAAATGATTATATGAATGGTTTTTAAGCAATTGTGTATACAAAACATGTCTATTATACCACATTGTTTTATTAAGTAATTATATATTAAATTACTAAAAATAAAATCGCGCACACACACTCACTGAAACGAATAACTGCCAAGTGTCAACTATTAGAGAAAACGGTTTGAGAAGACATTTATTGTATTATATCAATTTAATTCACACTAAAAATTAATTAAAACATAATTCCATATATTTTGGGAACCTACCAAGTCGAATTTCAAAATATTTAATATATTTGAAGTAAAACCTTGCTTGTTCAACCACAAAAATGAACATATCCACCCAAACGCTGAGAGAATCCTTTAATTAAACCAACAGTCGAGAACATTTATTACAAAAAGTTGCAGGAGTATATTTATTCTTGGGGACTGAGACTTAATTATGTATTCCAATTCAGTGCACAAGAAGTTTATGGGGTTGTAAATAGTTAATTGTATTTTTTTTTTTTTAAGCATTTAGATGTTAGATTACTTCATTTTGAACAGTGAATTTTATTATCATTTGGTTCTGAAATTCCCCTTATAACAATACAAAACTCACAAATGAACTTGACTATACAAGGGACCAATAAGTTACTTGATCATTAATTCATCTCCCTGAAAGGTGAAACCCTCATTTACAAGATACTTTTTTTTAGCAGAACTGAGAATTGGACCCCTAAATTATTAGGTGTATGCCCTAAGATATTGGCCTGTAATTAATAAATGTTTTCCTAGTTGAAGAATAAATTTGTAATGGTGTATTTACACTTGTCTCTAAACCAATTTCATTTAGGGCTGGGTCGATCCCAAATGCCATCATTTTGGCTCACCGATTCTAAACACCTATCTTTAGAACCGTTTGCTAACTGGCCATAGGATGGGTTTGGGGGTTGGCCGCTCTTGGAGGCCTACTCTAAGCAAATAGTTACCTCTTTATTTAACAAGCAGTTTGGAATGGGATTTTTACAAGGTCAACCAGCAAAGTGAATTATATTTTAATTAGATAAACATTTTAATACAAGCCCCTATAAGTAAACCTACTTTATCAAACAAAATTAATTACACATGTGAACATTTTTAAATCTCTATTGTATATTATTTTAGTAATATTTAAAATAAATCACTGTAATGATTATCATAAGAGCTAATAGCCCAACCCTAACTTCATCTTAAGGCATTATTAAATAAATAATTAACCTGCCCCCAAAAGTACTTAAAAACATGCAGCTATCTTGCACTCTGGTAAATACAATAAATGATTAATAGAAAATGTAATATCCTTCACACATTTTGTGATTTAAGAGTGTGCAAAGCTTCACCAATAAAAATGTTGATGGGTAAAATACTAAATTTATGGTCAATTATTGCCACTCTTGAGCTGTTATACATAATTCATTAATATTCATATGGAAAGAAAATTTTATGCTGTGATATTAACTTGATTTATAAGAATAAAACAAAAATATTACAAGCATTTGTAGAGTACAGTTTTAATATATCTCTAAGGAAAACCTCTTTTCCCTTTATAAGGTACTAGTATTATATTTGGAAGGAGGTATAGGAAAGGTGGATAGAAACTATAAAAGAGACAAACACAGTTCACCCTTTACACTGCTGCCATTGGACAAATAGATAATGGTTGCCTCTTAAAGAAAACGGATTGTCACCGCCCAATCCCCCGACCTAGGTTTCATTCTATCAGAACTCATCAGGGAGGGGCGTGAAACGTGCAAAGCAACTTCCTAAAAGAGGAAACCTAAAAAAACAAAAGGGAGAAAATGGAAAAAGTGTAAAGACTGATGGCACATAAATAGGAACATGTGAAATGTATAACATAAAGGACAAAAATAAGAAAAGGACATTGGATACAAATATATAATATATCTTTATAAGGAAAACCTCTTTTCCCTTTGAGGTAATTTTATTATACTTGGAAGAAGGTATAGGAAAGGTGGGTGGAACCATATAAAGGGGACAAACAAAATATGGATTTTACAACAAAAAGAACAACACAGTTCACACTTTATATTGCTGCTATTGGACAAAGAGGTAAATGTTGTCTCTTAAAGAAAATCGAACGTCAATGCCCAATCGGTCCTATCAATATTGACAATTTTCCATTTTCTCTCTTTAGTTTTTATGGTTTCCTCTTTCAGGAAGTTGCATTGCGCATTTCACACTCCTCCCTGATGAGTTCCGATAGAATGAAACCTAGGTCAGAGGATTGGGCGGTGACAATCAATTTTCTTTAAGAGGCAACCATTACCTCTCTGGTTAATGGCAGCAATGTAAAGTGTGAACTGAGTTCATCTTTTCATAATAAAAGCCGTATTATATTCATCTCTTTTGTGTGTTTTATCCACCTTTCCTATACCTTCTTTCAAATAAAATGAGAGTACAATTTTAAGTAATTTTTGTTAATTTAATTATATAGATAATAGTAAATTATTTTTCAGGAATAAAATAAAAATATTAAAGCTTCAATTCAGCTTTGAGAGTATTTAATATATTTGATTCCAATTTGCTTCAAATTGAAACTGTATACTTCACACACCCCTGTTGTGATTGTTACAAAACTAAGCATTGTGAAACCAAGGTAAACAATTGATGGTGAAGAATGCTCTTCAGTCAAAATGAATTGAATTGAAAAAGTTCATACGAAAAACTTGACAAATATGAAGCTGCTGTTCTCAACATGTTAACTTTTGACATGGTTGCATATTTTATTTACACTTAAAATGTGTTGTACAGTTTGTCACAGCATAATATATAGATAAAATAATGTCCATAACATATCTTTAAAATAACTTTAAAATATTCTATTCTAGTTTTAATGTCACTTCAATATTAGCGGTGCTCCATTAAGTCCAGTACAACAATAGCTCCTGGAACACAATGTTTCAAAAACTTGTACTCATGACCGGTTGAACAGAGCTTTGTGGATTGTTCCTACATCCGGCACGACAGAAGACTTGCCACCCTTTGGCAGTTTGAAGCCGCCACTGCTGCCTGCCACACTATAAAAATGTTTAGTGTTAATTATGATTTTAGATTTTTTTAAAGGATAAAAAAAATTCAAGGTCTATAAGTTTGCACTAATTTAAAATATACTGAAATAGAGATGGTACCCTCGAAACACACTTTAGAATCAAATTTTTTTTTCCTTACATATTCTTTGAGTCAAAATTTGTTTCAGAACTTTTATAATCTTTTAGTGGGTTAGTTCAAAGCAGTTTTAGGACAAAATTAGCAACTAGTCCTGAGACTATTCATTTATCAACTAACTATTTTTTTTTACATCCATTACTCTTTCCAGTCTATGGTCTGGGTCTGTTTTTTATTCAAGCTATACATGTCTTACCTTCATGTGCCTTATAATCCAACTTAAAACTAGGAAAGTCACAAAATCCAATCCCCAGACATTAATTTAACAATGTGTAAAGGTAAACCCACAGTTCACCAATGATCCCTTTTAAACCCATGCTGGGAATTGAACCCAGGACCCTTAGCTCAGTAGGCAGACATGCTAAGGCATCTTACCAAATGACTGAATTTATAAATGTTATTATTATTAGCACCGCGTCTTACTACCCGTTCGGGTTATACGCACTTACGCTAATGTGTAATGGTAGGGTGATTGTGAGATGAAATGGAGGACCTACAGTTTAACGTGGAATCCGAACCACGGTGGAGGCCTGGCATTCCTCACATTCACAAGATGTCTTGTCAGAGGTGAAGGAAGGGTTTGGTAATAAGATAAATCTTTGCCGGGACCGGGAATTGAACCCTGGCTGCCAGCATAGAAGTCTGACACCTTACCCCTAGACCACCAGGTCACCCTTATAAATGTTATAATGATTACATTATAACAAGAAACTTTAACAGTTAGTTATTATTTTCTACAGCAGCTTAAAAAATTAATGTAGTAGTCTACAATAATCCTCTTTAAGATTTCAATTTGATATTCAGCATTTGTTGATTTAATGGAGGAGAGGAAGCTGGAAGTGCTTGGAATGAGTGGAACAAATTGGAGAGGGAATGACTAAGTGAGGAGAAATGGGATTGGGTTTGTAGAGAGGATAGAATGAGTGACAGGATAATGAAAAGGGTAATTAAAAAGAAAGGAAAGCAGTTATAAGTACTGCAGGTGTATGCCCCTCAAGCTGGATGCAATTTGGAGGAGAAACAAAAAATTTGAAGAACTGGAAAGACACACGGGTAAGAAAAGACAAGTGGTGATGGGGGACTTAAAATGTCAAAGTTGGGAAGGGAAAAAAAGATGTTTTGAAGAGGTACTAGGAGCTGACAGGCGGAGAAAACAAAACAAAGAAGGAAAGAGACTCCTTGAATTGTACACAAGAAATGGACAAAGTCTGTAACTGCTGGTTTAAGAAGAGCGGGAATACGTTTACGCTAATGCGCTACAGCTGGAATGGTGAGCAGAAATCCATAATTGAACATTTCCTATTAGATATGGAAGCAAAGGCATTTAAGATCCTACCAAGCATGTCTTTGGACGGGAACCATGGACTATTAGTGCCGGATAGGGATGCTTGAACAAGGGGCGGAGAGAATGAATTTTCAAGCTAGAGTAAAATGAGCCCTGCCAAAGGACATCATAAAGGGAGGATATATGCGGAAGAATGAGCATAAAGAGAAGAGTGAAGAAAAATCCATGGTGTAACAAAAATATAAAAGGAAACAGAAATGCTAAGAATAGAGCATTTAGAGAATGGTTTACAAAAAGAACAGGAGAGAGTGAAGATTAGGGGTCTGCCAGCTTGGATTTTTTTCGAGTTTAAATATATTCATAATTTTAAAATGTTAAGAATATATATTTGTTCATTTTAAATGTAAGCCTAAATAGGTATCACATCTTTAAAATTACAGATTTAAAAAATATACTAAAACACATATCTTAAAATATGAATGATAATGGAAATATCAGATTTTAATTTAAAAATAACAATAAAAAACACAATTTAAAAGTGGAGCCTAAGAGAAAACATGATTAAAATGGTTTCAACATATCTTTAAGGACATTAAAATTACACTAACAATTATTTAAAAAAGTAATAAAATGAATAAGTGCATAATGGCTTGGAAATGTATAAGATAGTGTTGAAACACTGCACAATAATATCAGGTAAGTGATAGTGAAAGAAGTCTACCTTAAATGATAGGTTAGGCCTGGATATAAACAAACACACTTCTCTCTTCATTTCCTCAAACACTTTTACACTTACCATCTCTTCATAACTTCCACAGTAGCATATTGTTCTGGAGTTTCAGAAATATTACTTTTTAATTAATGTTTCTTTATGTGAAAACTAAATATTTCAGAAAATTCAAAAGAATGTACAACTGTGAAAGTTTGAAGAAGTGGGAAGTATAAAAGTGTAAGAAGAAATAGAGAAGTGTGTGTGTTTGTATCTAGGCCTAGCTTAACAATCCTTTCAGGTTGGCTTCCTTCACTATCACTTTACATTATTGTACAGTGTTTATACACTGTCTTGATAAAAAGTTAATAAAATGGGAGTTTTATTAAGCTAATATTTCCCCAAAATATGCTTCAATAACTTTATTTACCCTTTAAGGAAACTTAAGAATCATAAACAGTTAGAAATTCAAAGTTTTTCATATTTCCTTTATTATTCCTTAGTGTAATTGTGCATGATTACATCTTCTGTTCCATTTCCATGTGCACTGTACAGGCTCTAGTTAGACATTATTTTAATTGAGAAATTAAAATTTTATGCTTATAAAAGATGATGCTCTTACTTTAAAATTAAAAATAATATTTTTAGCAAACAATATGAAACAGTAAATGGTTTTTGGTATAAATGTAGTAAGTTTGGTAGAATTTATATTGCAATGAATAAGATCAACATTGATTTTAGAAAGGTTAACCAACATAATTCTATAACTAAATATTAGCTAAACTAGTGCTAGTTTTGTAGCTAAACGTGTTGATTAATACAAGTTTTAAATATCTTAAGTTTGAAAACATTTAATATAATATGTTCTTGATACTACATTTTTAATTTAACATAAATTATTATTTTAAAAAGGGACCAGGTAAAAATAGTAAAAAGAATCATTCAATTATTTAGTAATCTACTTAACTATTTTTATTTTCATTGCTTTGTTATGGCAATTCATGTAAACCACTTCAATCAATTATAATTCAAAATGGACAACAATATTAAATAAATGTACAGGTCAAAAATAGTTTCAAAGCTCTATTACATCATTAAATAATGTGAAAATTGATATTAATTTTTAACAATTTGTTAAGTAACCAAATGATTTTTAAGTGTAAATGCCAATATTATCTCAATTAAATAGCCTATACTTACTAATGCGTTTCAAAAATTGATTATTAAGTACATCAAGTGAAAGCTCAAAAATGACAAGCCTACAAAACTTTCGATCTCGATCTCGAGCTTTAGGGACAAGCTCGAAATTCGAGTACTCGCAGAGCCCTAAATTATGCCCATTACTATCCCCAACCCATTTGAGAAGTTAACTGTGTTGAATACTTGAGAGGTATTGAGGAATCGAGTATCATATCACATTATTTTTAACGATAACCTAAAAGAAATAGCTTAAAAATCCGTGAAAATAACGCAAATATCCTGTGATCTGTGTTATACCTTTAGAACCAGTGAAAATGGATAAAGTCTATAAGAAAGGCAGATTTGCACTATTGTATTTATATTAAATAAAGATGTAAAATGTTACCTTTTGATGTGGGCATAACCCAACCCTTAGTCTGTGATTTTAAGACGACCCCTAAATTTAGATGCTACAAATTTGGGGAAAAACTTCGACTTAGATTCAGATATACACGGTATTTATAAAATAGTGGATGCGACCCATTTTTAGTCCAGATTATTATTCAAGCGCCTTCTTCAAAAGAAATAAAAAGACAAACTTTACCATAGCATGAGGTTAAGCACTGTAGCTTGGATCCAATAGTTACCTGTTTCTTTTCTTCTGTTGGAAAAGGTATCAGGTGTAAACTGAAAACTTCTGAATGAATAATAATTTCTTTTGAACACTTTTAACAATAATATATATTTTGCTGAGTCAATACAACTAAGCTTCTGCAATACATCAATCTTTAGCATAGAAGTGCTTGCACCCAACAACCTTTATTTGATTGGAATAAATAATAATAATATTTAGCACCGCGTCTTACTACCCGTTTGGGTTATACGCTCTAAGTACTAATTACTCTAATGGATTAGGAATTGGGAAGGTTGTATTAGAGGAAGTGAACCCACATTTGCGTGGAGGGAGAGTGGAAAACCATTTAGGAAAAACCACCCCCAGTTCACCCGACCGAGATTCGAACCTCGATCTCCCTGTCCTCGGAGGTCGAGCTCAACGTGACAACTACGCCACCGAGGCGGGTCGATTGGAATAAAGAAGTACATAAAAGATAGAAAAGTACATGGTTTATAATTTTATTGAAATAAATCATAAGCTGCTAAACTAAGATTGATACAAGTTTTATTTTAGCATCGTTTCTTACTACCCGTTCAGATTATAGGGTTTTATACAAGTTAAATTATAATGCAGTTCACCTTAATTGCCCTTTACTATCTGTTTTTAAATTTCACTATTAATATTCTTGTCTTCAATGTGCCTTTGGTTATTATTATTTATTATTATTTATTATTATTTATTATTATTATTATCATCATCACCGCGTCTTACTACCCGTTCGGGTTGTAAGCACTTACACTAATGTGTAATGGTAGGGTGATAGTGAGATGAAATGGAGGACCTACAGTTTAACGTGGAATCCGAACCACAGTGGAGGCCTGGCAATTCCACACATTCACAAGTTGTGATTAAATGTACCTTTGTTCATTGCGCAGGTAGACACACATACAAAGGTGCTTGTTTAGTCTTTTTTAATTTGCCAGTAACAAGGAGATTGGGGTTCAAACTCTGGAGGGGAGTAATGAGGGTTCTTTTTATCGATACGGTATGCTCGAATCCTTGATTCCCTCAAATCCTAAAGACCATTTTTTGAGATGTGACAAATTGTAAAAATCTCAAAAAAAAGTGTATTGAATAAAATATATTATGAAACCCTCAACTTCAAATAAACATTTTAAGCAAATGGTAAAATAAATTATATTAATATAAATAATTTACTAAAACCAGTGATAGCTTTGTTGTTTATAACATAATAGAATTGACAAACAAAAATTGTCAGTGGCACCAAGACTTAAGTTTTTTTTAAATCCAATTTTAAATATTTTTCATTTTAACTAAAATTGTCCATCTTTAAATTTTGAAATTATAAAGAAAATTTTAAGTGGAAAAATATGTGATTTGGTCCATCTCTAGTGTTTTTCTAAATAATTTCAGATCCTTCCTCCATGCAAATGTGAATAAACCACGTTTTAAATCTATCTTGCTCAACCCTATTTACATTTCATTGAGAAGAATAAAGTGCTTACATGTTAGCGCTGCGCATTGAAGAATTGGAGACCAGCAAGCACTTCATGGGCTGTCCGTCCAACTGACGGTTGTGGTATACATCAACTGCTTTCACTGCATCCTTTATAGTCTCATAGACCACTTCAGCTGTCCCTGGCCGAACTAACCTGGAGGTGATCAAGACACCTAGATCCTCAAACAGCTCCTGCAAGTGAGATTACACATCATACTATATACACTATACACTTCTGTGTAAAAATGCACTTTTATTTGTCACAGATAATTCCAAAGAGATAGAATATTAAAGACCAAACATTAGACCCGAGCTGCTATCACAGCACAACTAAAGCGTTTTCTCTGCTTCATACCAGTGACCATGGTGTTATGTATTTATAGGTACAGTCAACTCTCGATTCTACGACCTTTCACGGTTCCCTGGAAAAGGGTCGTTATTTCGAAGGGGTCGTTATTGGAATTTTAACAGATTTTGTTCCATCCCTGACCTTCATACGAAAAAATTGCATTTTTTAGACAATACGTGAAAAAGTAAATAAAATAAAAACTACCTATTTCTTGAAGAAGGTACTCCTTTCCCTCATTTCGTCAAAATTATAAGTTCATATCAAATAAAAAAAAATAGCGTGGGTCGTCAAAAATTGTTCACAAAATCAAACCAAAATAGTAACCAAATCGAGAATCGAAATAACAAGGCAAAAACAAGCCTGGCGCGTGATGTAGCGGCAGTCGCGCGCGGGGAAACATTGTCTTGCTTGTGGGAGGGGGTGGACAGAGTCAAGTGATATTGGCTGGCACTGATAGGGTGGTGTTTATTTTTATACCTGACCCACCCCAGTTACTAGTAATACAGCGTTCACAAAGATAATTGCAACGCAGCGACCTAAATAAATGCAACAAACACATTTTACAGCCGATTCCTTTGGATTCCTTAAACTTTTCAACCTTTTTCCCCACATTTTTCACGGTTCCCCAAAAAAGGGTCGTTACTTCGAGAGGGACGCTATTCCCGGGGTCGTAAAATCGAGAGTTGACTGTATTTCTATTTTTTACAAAATTATGTTGGCGATAGTGAAAATAATATATTAACATTTACTTACCCGATTTTTATCTATGCTTACGTTATGTTAGTTAATATTATATTTGGAAGAAGGTATAGGAAAGGTGGATAGAAACATATAAAAGGGGGACGAACACAATATGGCCTATACAATGAAAAGAAGAACACAGTTCACACTTTACACTGCTGCCAATGGACAAAGAGGTAATGGATGTCTCTTAAAGAAAATTGATCGTCACCGCCCAATCTCCTGACCTAGGTTTCATTCTATCGGAACTCATCAGGGAGGAGTGTGAAACACGCAACGCAACTTCCTAAAAGAGAAAACCAAAAAAACACAAAAGCGGAGAAAAAGGAAAATGGTAAAGAATGATTGGATACACAGATAGGAACATGTAAAAGGAATAACATAAAGGACAAACACAGGAAAAGAACACGTTTACGTTGTGTTAGTTAAGTTACTAGTCAGTGTTAAAATTATTTTTAATAACGGTTTTAAAATTATCAATTATTGAAAAATGTAATATTTAGTAAAGTTAAATTGTTTGATAATTTATCGAAGTTTAATCCTTTCTTCAAAATGTTTCGAATATGCAAAGTTTATTGTAGATGTCGAAGTCTAAGTCAAAGCCGAAAGAGATTTGACCTCCAACTTTTGGAATCTTCGCACACCATTACAATTCAATTTCATAAAAAGACAAAAAAAAACAACAACAGGAAGTTGAGAAAGTGGATAAAGCATGACAAAATACATTTGTACATAAGAGCATGTAAAAGGACAATGTTGGGCAAAAACAGGACATCTAATATAAAGGATGTGCATGTGTATTTAAGGAAAAAACCTTTTTTCTTTCCACTGTTATTTTGTGCAACCAGATGAAGTGGTATGTCCTCCAGCTACGTGCCTTCTCAACAGGAGGGAGGGGGATAGCGATACACGCCCACAGCTTTATTACCCGAATGTCCTCATGTGTGACAGTAGGCTGCAGGTTGGACACCACGATCCTGTGCCCGACTGGGGGGGCACCTAGCACGGCGATGGGTCCCTTGGGCTTGGCAGCAGCAGTCGCAACTCCCAGGATACCCATAGAACGAGGCGCCGGAACAGTGGTGTCCAGACGGGCCTTCAATTCTGAGCTCATTCTACCTGTCGAGTCTGGCCGCCAGATGTCCACGTCTTCCTCATCCGAGTCCAGTGCTTGCATTCTGATGACCACAAAGAATCACACTCGGCTGCAGTTGACAGGAATATCAAGATTTCAACTTCAACTTCGTGCATTGGGGGTTTGGTTTTTCAAATATGCTCTTTGCTGTTGTTATCCTCAATCCCACACATTGCTAACCCGAATGCATTTCCTCTAAGCTGCCCTCTTAATCCATATTCATTTGATTATGTTATAAATAATAGACTTGCCACAATTTCTGTTCTTCTCAATTTTTAGTCTTAAATTGTAGCTTTGATTTTTCAATTCTTGATTCAAATTCCTCAACATTTACAATTTCAATCATTTTTTGTGGCTCCAAACTCAAAAAACTATGCTATTTATTCTAATAATGTACCATAATATAGTTGAAAGAACAACAACTTATTAGTATAGAAGGTAACAAATAATAAAACAAACTGGTTTGATTTTGCAATATCACTAGAGCACAAATTTCATGTTGAGTACATTTAGAATTTGCCAGTTCTAAAGTGAAATGACAAAATATCTTATAGTGCTCAAAAAATTACCCAATTTTGAAACTTAAAATTTTGTTTGAATGGCATGGTTTTAAGTTTTATGCTTTCAGTCACCAAAGAACCAAAATATATAATGATTTAATGTGCTACAGGTTTAGTAAATTATCTACTTACCTAGGCGCAGGTATTGTCATTGGGCGTCTGATCACATTTGGTTGTCGATTCCATTCCTGACGCGGAGACAAGACAGTTGGGATGGGTCGCTAAAAATGTCATAATTATTAATATATTTTGTCCCATAAAGAACATTTACTACCTGTTCAGGTTATGCACATCTTTAAGAGTTGATTATAATTCTGTTATCACTGATACAAATTTCTAAGGTAGCCCAGTTACCTAGACTTGCTGAGAACATAATCTTATTATATTTGGAAGAAGGTACAGGAAAGGTGGATAGAAACATATAAAAGGGGGACAAACACAATATGGCCTTTACAATGAAAAGAAGAACACAGTTCACACTTTACACTGCTGCCAATGGACAAAGAGGTAATGGATGTCTCTTAAAGAAAATTGATCGTCACCGCCCAATCCCCCGACCTAGGTTTCATTCTATCGGAACTCATCAGGGAGGAGTGTGTAACGCGCAACGCAACTTCCTAAAAGAGAAAACCAAAAAACACAAAAGAGGAGAAAAAGGAAAATGGTAAAGAATAATAGAACACATAGATAGGGGGAAAAAAAAACAAAACCTAATCTATCATTCAAAAGGATGCAATGCTAAGTTGAATATATTAAAATTAGTGCCGTGTTAGCCATTTTTATGGGTGCTTTAGTTATTTCTCTTGAAAAAAACCACTCAAAACTATTTAGTGAAGAAACATTATTTTAGCCCCTTAGCTTGTTCCCATATAAGTTACCACTAATACTTTTTTTTAATGATGTAATCTCACATAAAAAAATATGTACATGGAGATTCAATTATTAAGAAAGGATTATTAAAATTTTAGTGCCATTAATTTCCGTCTAGATCGCCATGCACTGAGAAAGTAATATAGAAACAATTTTTAGTTCAATCTCTGTCAGACAGACTTCGCTACTCGCCACTACCAGAAGATTCAAGGTCGATTGAACACCCGGTCAGTCTATGAAATTCAGTACACTATCTGTTCGGGTTATACGCTCAAGTACTAATTACGCTAATGGTTAGGAATTGAGAAGGTTGAATATAGAGAAAGTGAACCCGCATTTGTGCGGAAGAGTGGAAAACCCTTCAAGAAAAACCACCCCGAGTTCACCCGCCCGGGATTCAAACCTTGATCACCCTGTACTCGGCAGTCCAACTCAATATGAAATTAGCACATTAGCTAACTACACCACCCAGGCGAGTAGCACTTAAAATATAACCATGCACCATAAGGATTTCTTATAGAATAACAATGTACTTGTTCAATGGAGCGCATTGGTAACTGAACAGGCCGCCGCATGACCTCTTGGGGCTCCCAGTTATACATCTCCTGTTGAACAAGGTTGGAGAGCAAAGGGCGAGGCATGTCATTTCTCACTGTGCGGCGAATCACAGAAGATGCAGAGTGGAACACGTCATCTGCCAAAAAAAAAAAAGTTATTTTTTATGCATACAATGTTTGAGCAACATATGTTTAGAATTTCTCTATCATAGATGACTGTAATATCATTTTTATTTACATACTAAAGACCTATTTGAAATGATCCGATGGCATTAAAACGCGATTTTGTTGATGGTTTTATATTGCTGCTTGTTGTACTTGTCCAGAATATCCACATTTAATAACACTATTGCGGTAAGGATCGGGAAGGTAAATCAAGAAGAAATGTAACGCAATCCTAAGAAGGAAGTGTGGAAAGCAATTTGGGAAAAACTAACCTCAGAACACCTGTTTGAGATTAGAGCACAGCCCTTTACATCACAGGCAAAATTGACAGATTAGATTGACATTTAGTTTGCATGTCCATTAGTCTGTTCCTATTAATATATCATAGGATTATAACTTTTGAAAATTAATTTTATCTTACAATTTTAAAACATATGTTTTGGATTATATTATATTTGGAAGAAGGTATAGGAAAGGTGGATAGAAACATATAAAAGAGGGACGAACACAATATGTCCTTTACAATGAAAAGAAGAACACAGTTCACACTTTACACTGCTGCCAATGGACAAAGAGGTAATGGATGTCTCTTAAAGAAAATTGATCGTCACCGCCCAATCCCCCGACCTAGGTTTCATTCTATCGGAACTCATCAGGGAGGAGTGTGAAACGCGCAACGCAACTTCCTAAAAGAGAAAACCAAAAAACACAAAAGAGGAGAAAAAGGAAAATGGTAAAGAATGATAGGACACATAGATAGGAACATGTAAAAGGTATAAAATAAAGGACAAACACAGGAAAACGACATTGGATGCAAATATATAATGATATAACTCTATAAGGAAAACCTCTTTTCGCTTTATGAGGTAATTGTATTATATTTGGAAGAAGGTATAGGAAACAAATGTTTTGGTAAATAAAAACTACTTACTTCAAGTGGAACCATCAAATGGTTAACTTTGAATTCCACAGAAATATTCAACACACTTTCAGAAAATCAAGTTGAATCTATTTTGCATAAAAATAAGAAAATAAATGGTTTCTGGATCCATACACAAATTATAAAATTATATTAACTATTATGTTCCCATTTTCCAACCCAGAAAAGTAGGGCTTTCATTAAATACAATGTTCTAAAAATATGTCCAATGTTTCTCCACCATCCAAAAATATCATATCCCAGTTGACGACAATAGAGAATGAGGTTTGATTACGAACATGGCATAATTGAATTATTATTATTATTTAGCACCGCGTCTTACTACCCGTTCGGGTTACACGCTTTAAGTACTAATTACGCTAATTTATTGGGAATTGGGAAGGTTGAATTAGAGGAAGTCAACCCGCATTTGCGTGGAGGGAGAGTGGAAAACCATTTAGGAAAAAAAAAAAACAGTTCACCCGACCGAGGTTTAGAACCTCGATCTCCCCGTCCTCGGCGTTCGAGCTCAACATGACTAGCGCGTTAGCCAACTACGCCACCGAGGCGGGTGGCGTAATTGAACAATGTGACCAGCATCCATGGAAACTTCATATTATGTAACATGTTAGATAGAACTAAGTGAATTGCTCAGAATGGTGGGAAACACCATCTAAGAAAAATTTGAATTCAGTCCAGTTTTAGATGCACATGCCATGTGGGAAAATTAAGCGAGACTAACCAAAATCCTGCAAAGCCCCAAATTGTCCAATAATTTGGAATATGATTGGTTAAGGAAAGGGTTTTGTGTCATATAGCTAGGGGGGTCAGTTAATTAGTATAACCCCTAATAGAGCAATAATACTAATACCACCAGGTAAATAAAGGTATTTAGTAGGTTAAAGTTACACTTATTGTAATAGTAACGCAATACAACAAAAAAAGTGTAACTAAGTGGTGTTAGACTATATATTTAAAGTGAAGCTTAAGTCATACAGACTATAGTCATTTGGGAACTGCATGATACAATTTCTTTCTACGCATTTCCTTAGTCAGAGTTGATATTGTGAGTCCTTAAATCCAAAGTAAACAAACAGTGGAAATCACCCCAGTCACATGCTCCTCCATGAAATGTTGGTTGCACCATTTTGTACTGTGTAGCGATAGACTTCCACAAATAAACAGGGGGGGTATATAAACCCCTGGTACCTGGGGATCGGGGCTCAGCTATGCTCTTCTTTAATAATTGTCATAATTAATGTATGGAGAAGTACGGTCTGTATTACTCTTCACGTGGACCAAGAACTAGTAATATACTTTTGTTATTATTATTATTAGCACCGCGTCTTACTACCCGTTCGCGTTATACACACTTACGCTAATGTGTAATGTTAGGGTGATTGTGAGATGAAATGGAGGACCTACAGTTTAACATGGAATCCGAACCACGGTGGAGGTCTGGCATTCCCCACATTCACAAGATGTCTTGTCAGAGGTGAAGGAAGGGTTTGGTAATCAGATAAATCTTTGCCGGGACCGAGGATTGAACCCCGGCCGCCAGCATAGAAGTCTGACACCTTACCCCTAGACCGCCAGGTCACCCTTTTGTTATTAATCAATAAAAGTGTAAGAACATAAGTCTTCATCATCAACAACATCTGATTATATCTTCGAGTCTAGAGGTTCCTATCCAGGATTTAGAGTTGAAACAAATCCAATAGTTCCCTACCTCGAGTTCCCAAACCTGAGGGATATATGACAATCAGAAATTATCAGTTATGTTTAAATATTCACTCGGGCTTAATAATGTGACTTATCCATCCTTTCTCCATGATATTGCAGGTGGACTTTCTCTAAGCTTCTCATCTTTAAAATTAAAATTAATTTTCTAATAACTCGTGTGTTTAATGTAACGGTTTAAAAAAGATGTATTTTAAAATTAAGTTATGTTTTAAATTAGGAGGGATAGCCAGCACACTTACCTAGGTGATACTGGAGTAGAAATTGTTTGGAGAGAACACTAAAAAACACACAAACACATTTTTAAGGACAAGCTTTCACTGTCACAGACGGCTTCATCAGGTCAGGAGAGTAGACTGATGCTTTTGGTTGAACTGTAAGGTTGACTGTCCACAGCTGTTTTTCAGTTATGACATCATTGTATAGATAGCAGCACTATGAATAATGTTATATTGAATGTAATCATTGTATAGATAGCAGCACTATGAATAATGTTATTTTGAATGTAATAATAAGTGTGCTGGTAGGAAGGAGAGGAATTATCTAAGGTTGAGGTTGGGGGCTTGTCTGGATTTGATGATATAGTGATGGGCCAGTTCCCATATCCTTATTTGTGAAGGGTTGCATATTGCTTTGTTCAGGGATTTGACCACCTTGGTTGTGTAACAGTTATTAAAGTCACAATTATGGGTTTAGGCATGTGCTGCTACAGGCTTCTCTTTATTTTTCATTTTTGTGTCATGTCGATGACCATTTATTCTCTTTCTTAGTGTTTCTGTTGTGAGACCAATGTACTGTGCTTGACACTGGTTGCATTCCAGTTGGTAGATGAGGTTTTCAGAATCACAAGTATGGTGGCCTTTTATAGGATAATTTATTTTAGTTATGTTGCTGGAGAATGAATTTGTTGGTTTATATATTGTGCAGGTTTTGCAGGGGGTGCAGTTGCAGGGAAAGGAACCTGATATTTGTTTGGGTTCGGGTTGAATAGTGGGGTCCGGCAGTTTGGGTTTTACAAGTAAGTTACGTAGATTGGCTGGTTGTTTATAGGTTACTTTTGGAGGTTCCTTGAAGACAAGTTGTGTAGTGGTGGAGGATTGCAATATGGGGAAACCTGTTTTCAAGAGATTGTTGAGTTTGTGGAGTCCAGGGTGGTATGTAGTGACCAGAGGGATGATGTTGTTTGTTCCTGTTGATGTTGTGGGCCCGCTATTTTGAGCTCTGTCAATTTGACTACACACCAGTGCTTTGGGGTAGCCTCTGTTCATAAAAGCATGTTGCAGTTTTTTATTGTATTGTAAAAGGTCATTGTGGTCAGAGAAAATTCTTTTGGCTCTAATGGCTAGGCTATGTGGGAGTGATCTCTTTGTGCTCATAGGGTGGCAGCTGTCATAGTGAAGGTATTGTTGATGGTTGGTTTCCTTGGTGTGCACAGTTGTTTTAAGGTGTCCCTGATGGAGTGTGATGTTTACATCCAGAAAAGTAATGCTGGATGTGGATATTTTCCAGGTAAATCTTAGCGGCGAAAATTTGTTGAGGTCTGACAGGAAGGACTCGAGTTGCTGAGTGGTGCTAGTCCAAATCATAAAGATGTCATCGATGTATCTAAACCAACAAAGGGGCTGTAGCGGTTGTCTGCCCAGGAACATACGTTCTAGTCTCCCCATATACAAGTTTGCATACGAGGGGGCCATGCGTGTTCCCATGGCAGTACCTTTAATTTGTAGGTAGATTTTGTCCAGAAATCTGAAGTAATTTTTCTCCAAAATGAAACTTGCTAGTTTTATCAGGAATGCGGTAGTGGGTCTGGTGCCAGCAGGACGTGTGTTTAGATATTCCTCTATTGCTGCGAGTCCGTGGATATGGGGGATATTGGTGTAGAGTGATGTAACATCAATTGAGACCAAGATGGCGTGCTGTGGAAGAGGAGTGGCCAGTGTGTGAAGTCGCTCCAGAAAATGATTTGTGTCTTTGATGTAGGATGGTAGATTCTTGACCAGAGGCTGAATGTGTGAGTCCACCAGTGCTGATATGCGTTCTGTGGGTGAGCCACATCCTGATACGATTGGTCGGCCTGGAGGAGGGAATGTTCCCTTGTGGATCTTCGGAAGTAGGTAAAACTGTGGTGTGGCAGGTTTCTGGGTGGTTAAGTTTTGTACAGTCTTTTCATTGAGATCTTGATATGGCGATTCTTGTTGGATAATCAGTTGTAGTTGTTTGTTATAATTATCGGTAGGGTCCTGACTTAATGGGGAGTAAGTTTGGGTGTTAGATAGTTGCCTCTTAGCTTCAATGATGTAGTCCTGGTGGTCCATGACGACGGTCTTGACCCTTTGTCTGCAGGTAAGATGATGATTTCTTTGTTGTTATGTAGTGATCGGAGGGCTTGTTTATTATTAGATTCAGAATAACATTATTCATAGTGCTGCTATCTATACAATGATTACATTCAATATAATATTATTCATAGTGCTGCTATCTATACAGAGATGTCATAACTGAAAAACAGTCAGCTGTGGACAGTCAACCTTACAGTTCAACCGAAAGCATCATTCTACTCTCCTGACCTTATGAAGCTGTCTATGACAGTGAAAGCTTGTCCTTAAAAATGTGTTTGTGTGTTTTTTAGTGTCATATTTAAACAATTTCTACTCCAGTATCACCTAGGTAAGTGTGCTGGCTATCCCTTCTAATTTAAACGATGATTTAGCCTAGTGCTCTATACCACATAACATTTAAAATTAAGTTAGTATTATCTAGCATCCCACCAAGATTTTTTTTTACTGTGTTTTAGTTAGTGCTGGGTCGCTCAGCCTTTTAGCTGATGCTGATAATTTTTTGCTGATCCAGGTGATCACCGATGCTGATCATTTGTTGCCAATCTTGCTGATCACAGATGCTGATTAATTGTTGCCAATCTTGCTGATCACAGATGATGATTATTTGTTGCCAATCTTGCTGATCAAAGATGCTGATCATTTGTTGCCAATCTTGCCTATCGCAGATGCTGATCATTTATTGCCAATCTTGCCGATAATCGATGTCAATCATTTGGTTTAATATCTTTACAATATTAAAACACACAAATTTTTGAACACTAACAATTTATGTTCATTAAATTCCTGGTAGGAATATAAATTAAAATAAGTTCATGATTAAAAACTTAAATATGTTGTGACCAAATATATGAAAAGTGGAGAGAGGAAGCACAAGGTACACACAGTAAGTAAGTACATTTGATATAAATAAAATAATCCAAAATTATTGTGTTCGTCCCCTTTTATATGTTTCTATCCACCTTTCCAATACCTTCTTCCAAATGGAATACAATTACCTAATAAAACGGAAAGAGGTTTTCCTCGAAGAAACATTAAATATTAGTAAATTTATAATCATTCTTACACAACTAGCATAAAGTTATCCAGAGACCAATATTCTGTTTATTTGTTTTCATCTTAGCCACGAAGAGTTGCTTACAATTATTATTTTATTTTAATAGATAATGTATTGTAGTTATAAACCACAAAATAGATATTTTAAGGTTGGTTTAATTGAGTTATCAGTTAATCTTTATGAAAAAAAAGTTATTGAGGTGAACTATTATTTTAACTATCCAGTAAACATAAATGGGTATATGAGATAGTAGAGGATTCCAAGAAAATTAATTATTATTATTAGCACCGCGTATTACTACCCATTCGGATTATACGGACTTACACTAATGTGTAATGGTAGGGTGATTGTGAGATGAAATGGAGGACCTACAGTTTAACGTGGAATCCGAACCACGGTGGAATCATGGCATTCCTCACATTTACAAGATGTCTTGTCAGAGGTGAAGGAAGGGTTTGGTAACCAGATAAATCTGCGCCGGGACCGAGGATTGAACCCTGGCTGCCAGCACAGAAGTCTGACACCTTACCCCTGGACCACCAGGTCACCCAAGAAAATTAATGGATATGAAGTAAGCAGGGAAGAGACCGCAAGGGAGACCAAGGAAGATATGGGAAGAGAGTGCAGGAGGAAGATTGGTGGAAGGACAGGTGGATATGTAGAAATTTTACCAAACGAACCTGGCCACAGGTTGGAAACAGTTCATGATGATGATGATGATGATGATGATGATGATGACTAGACATACATTAGTCTTGAAATTTTTTTGTAATTAAATCTACCCTCTCATTTTTTCACACTTCATCCTTCTAATTATCTGGTGCTACCAAAGTGTTGACCTTGAAATCTACCCTCAAGCAATGTGTCTCTATCTTTCCCTTGCAAGCCGCCAAGTATGAGACATTGAGTCACCTCCCTAATAAGTAAGCAGTCCCCACTACCTTCTTACCCATCACCAGGTGATAGTACAAAGGACCATGTTGTCTGCTTAATCTCAATTACACAATTCAAAATATCTGCAAAAATAATTGCACATGTAATGGTGGCTTAACCGAAATCATGCCATAATTGGCACACACGGGTTGGCTGATAATCAACATTGACTCAGCAATTCAGTCTAACACAAGAATGACTTGTCGACCATGTGACCTACGTTGCAGGTAAGATTTTAACACAAATAGGCCTATTTCAATGTGATCGAAAGCCTAGATGACTTTAAAAGAATAAAGCCTAAAGTGCATGATACATTAAGTTACAACTACTTAACATTACCTTCCTCATTATTAAATGTTTGACGCTGTGGAATCCTTATATTCCTTCGGAGTGGGCCCCCACGGGCTTTACTGGTTGTTAAGCTAAGTTTCCCATTGTGTGCTGTTCGTTTCACAATACCTCCAGTTGACCTCAATGAAGGGTTAATGCCATTCTGAAACGTAGACCACACATAATAAGAACACATAAACATAAACTTATCACAAAGGTATCAAACCACAAATTTAATTTATTTAATTTATTAGCAATGTCTTAGTAATACAATCTTGTGAAAATTACATTGTCTTGTGCACATAAAATTACTTATAAGATTTATGACACTAGCCGCACTAGCAGTTCAAATAAATGTATTCCAGTCATCCCTTATTGCAATCACGACAAGAAAAGTATTTAAAAAAACAAATGCCTTTTTTCTGTTTTCTCGTAGTTTCATTAGTTTGTGACGTGCGTCACTCTGCTTAGCTATTTCAGCTAGCTTGTCACGTGCATCTGTCATCTTCTCACGTGTATTCTGGATGATACGTTGCCGAGCATCAGCAATTGGTCGAACGTTTGTGTTCCTTTGGACAGTCGAGTTGCTACGCCTGTTCATCTGTACAGAGTTACGACAGGTTTCATTGTAACCTCTGTTTGTCCCACCTCTAGAAGTTTTACCACCCCTGTAAATATTAAAAGTAGCCAGATAACAGCTTCTGCCAACACCTGAATTTAACTAAAAAATAATAATAATAATAATAATAATATTTAGCACCGCGTCTTACTACCCGTTTGGGTTATACGCTTTAAGTACTAATTACTCTAATGGATTAGGAACTGGGAAGGTTGAATTATAGGAAGTGAACCTGCATTTGCGTGGAGGGAGAGTGGAAAACCATTTAGGGAAAAACACCCCCCCTCCCAGTTCACTGGCCGAGAGTCGAACCTCGATCTCCCCGTCCTCAGCGGTCGAGCTCAACACGACAAGCGCGTTAGCCAACTACGCCACCAAGGCGGGTAATTTAACTAAAAATTTTTTTTAGGTTTAGCCATAAATAATTGTTAGTGCTGTATTCCAACCTTTGTATTGAATTTCTCAAGGTTTCATTCGAGAATCTGCAAAGCCTATTTTATGTGTATATATATATATATATATATATATATATATATATATATATATATACTATTATTGTATAAATATGAAATCATTTTTGTGAATCTGTCACTTGTTTCCTCACACCACCTCTATCAAACATTATCAGTTTTTGAGATAGTGTATAGAAACAAAATTATAGGTAGGGCTTACTTCTACTTATATGTTTCTGTTTAATTTAATACCTGTACACTATTTTACATTTTTATAACATAACAAATGACAATTTGTGAACATATTGGGGTAGAAATAATTTTGTTTTTAAGTTAGCCTAGATAAGGTTTGCTTGCACTATTTATTAAATAAAAGACCTAGATTAGCTTGTTTATATTTGCTGGATTTTTCCTATCCAAGCTAGATAAAAAAAATTACTGAGTCACATTTGTTTTAGGCCTACTTGGTTATGTGATGTTATTGTGTTCGTTTGGTTTTAGTTTTTATGTGCATCATTTGTGTGGACCCAAATTAATGGATTATTATGATTTATAAATATAGTTTAATATATTTTATATCTAAATTTTAACCAAGACCATATGCCTCACCTCCTTACTTTTTTTTTGCAGATATCTATCTTGAATGATATTAGAATGTTAAGCCTACCATTATTTAAAGCCAAGAAATATTTTTCAAATTTTATTTGAAGTATTTTAGGTGCACTTTCCGAACCAACTGAAAATTTATCAACATACGACTTATTAACGTGATTCTAGAACAGACATAAAACCAAGTCTCCTAGCCAAAAATTCATAACTGTGGAAAGAGAAGCCCCAATTTCCCTGATAATAAAATTCTAGATCATGCTTTAAATCAAACCTGAGATCGTTAAGTGGGGCCTAGCTCAATAGGAAGATACACTTACAGACTGACGGAGCTAAGGTGCCAAACCAAATTGCTTTATTATATTTGTACATATGCCTACATTAATTGAATTGAAAATTTCTACTTCCAGATAGCCTAATTTCTATTACCATTTGGGCTATATCCAAATAAAATCAAAGATCCTTGTGTTAATGCATTGATAAACATAGACTCGCCAAGCACTTTTGATGGAAGACTGCATCAGATGGTTAGCAATTCTTGGGAATGCAGTGCTACTACCAGCTCTATTAGAAATGTTTTAACACCATTGGTGACCTGGCGGTCTAGGGGTATGGTGTCAGACTTCTATGCTGGCGGCCAGGGTTCAATCCTCGGTCCCGGCACAGATTTATCTGATTATCAAACCTTCCTTCATCTCTGACAAGACATCTTGTGAATGTGAGGAATGCCAGGCCTCCACCGTGGTTCGGATTCCACGTTAAACTGAAATAATAATAATAATAATAATATGAATCACAAATTTTAAACCACGAATAACAAATTCATGCATAGTGTAATTCCAGCATTACAATAAGTCTTCTTACACAACAAAAAATAAATTGTTAATTTTGTGAGTATTAATTGAGATTCTAGTTCATTAACATATGGCATGGTAGCGAAGTTAAGTTAGATCAATCCAGCCGAGTAATTACCGTAAGGAAGGTTAGGTTGGAGAGCAACCTTATAATATATTTATGCATTATTTAGCCTTATCCTTATGACTTTTGGAGGGTGTGTTTGTTCAGACCTTTACTAGGTAGGCCTACATTTTCAATTTCATTTTAGTGGATTCTTATGTGATTTTGGTGGATGTAAAATTGATAGGGAATCTGCACAAGTGTTTTTGTTTAGACAAGAAAAATATAGTTACCTAACTATTCACAAGAAATTTGTTTGTTGCTATAGAGAGAAAAGTGTGATTCCTGAAGAAGATTACTGCACATTAATGGGCTCTATAAGATATATAAAACCCGCCTCGGTGGCGTAGTTGGCTAACGCGCCAGTCGTGTTGAGCTCTACTGCTGAGGACGGGGAGATCGAGGTTCGAATCTCGCTCGGCTGAACTGGGTGTGGTTGTCACTAAATGGTTTTCCACTCTCCCTCCACGCAAATGCGGGTTCACTTCCTCTAACTCAACCTTCCCAATTCCTAATCCATTAGTGTAAATTAGTACTTTAAGTGTATAACCCGAACGGTTAGTAAGACGCGTTGCTAAATAATAATATAAGATATATAAAGCTTTGGTTGTGCCATTTTACAGATTTTTTAACGCTATTTGTTCCTGTATCACTTAAAGTGAGTTTGGTTTTGAATTATTCACTATACACAATAAAAAATAGGCCTATCTTAATAATCTTGAATTTAGTATCATAGAATTCTTCACATTTTTGTGAATGTAAAATCCTATTAGGCTAAGAGTTTTGTGATTTTTAGGTTTTTTAGGGGAAAAAAATGGCCTTAAAGCTAAAGTTTTTGGGGTTTGTCCCGAAATCCTCATGGTTGTTCAGAATATCTGCATCTCACGCTACAATATTTAGGTAATCTAAAAAAAACAATTTTCCTGGAAAGGAAGCGAATAAAAAAACTACAAATAGAGTTTGCATAGGGGCGAGGGGGCTACCCAATTAAAGCTCTGTCTACAGTTTGTAAGCTCCCCTTCCGTAAAATACTTCATGGTCAGTTAGAAACGGAAACCATGTCTACAAAGTCATTATGCTTAATAACATGCCCATTCTAATGACCGTGACTAATGAAAAGTCGGAGACTACGCTCAATTAAACTAGGCCTATTTGAAAGAAAATAGTTTATAGGAAGATACAAGCAGACACGATTTGTGACTCGGAAGAGATGATAAATAATATTAATGGGAAGTTTAGCTCTATCGACCCAATGACATGCTTTCTAAAAAAATTGATAAGGGCTTACTTCTAAGAAAACTTTTTTCTGAGATGCCACACTTCCTGTGATTTTTAAATTCTTATAAAAATATTTCTAAAATAGCTGTTCATAAAACTATCATTTCATTTTGTCTTTTGGTTCCATAGCAATGGATCCACTGCCATTTGGGCTTTAATTTTAATGAGTGCCCACATATTTACTTTGCTGTGATTGGTAGCCCTTTGCAGTATATATCAATTAATAAATTTAGAAAGTTTTTCTTAAGGTTAAGTATTATTATTAGCACCGCGTCTTACTACCCGTTCGGGTTATACGCACTTATGCTAATGTGTAATGGTAGGGTGATTGTGAGATGAAATGGAGGACCTACAGTTTAACGTGGGATCCGAACCACGGTGGAGGCCTGACATTCCCCACATTCACAAGATGTCTTGTCAGAGGTGAAGGAAGGGTTTGGTAGTCAGATAAATCTGTGCCGGGACCGAGGATTGAACCCCGGCCGCCAGCACAGAAGTCTGACACCTTACCCCTAGACCACCAGGTCACCAAGGTTGAGTCAATTTCTACAGAGTGGTAAGGACTAAGGATCAGCACCCTGTAAACACTGCACTCTGTTAGTGTGTCCAGTCGATCTCTTACAGACCAATATGCACCTTACATATATACAGAGTTCGTAGATGAGGCTTTAAGTCCCACCTACAGAGTACATAGTCGGTAAGCTCCATATCTTATGGTCCTAAGAAATGGAAACCGCATCTAGATAGTCTGTATCTGTAATCATGTGACTATGCAGACCAATGAGAAAGTTGTAAGCAGCATCCAATGTCTTCAAAAGGAAATTTTCTAGAGCTAGGTGCATGCAGATGTCATCTGTGAAGCAGATAACATCCCAACTGATCAATTATTTACAAAAGTAATTACACAACATATTTTGATAAAATATCCAGGATAGGCTACATATGAAAAGTATGTTAACTACATCACAAATAATGTATTTAAAACTTTAAGACATGAGCTAGTTTGTCTAAATGTTAATAAAACGCCATTGGTGTTTTTATTTTGATGTGTGCGCACCCTCACTTTGTTGTAATTGGTAGTCCTTAGAAGTCTGTATTGAATAATCCTTTGAAAGTTAAAAGTTAAGTCAATTTCTATGGAATGATAAGGACTAAGGACTCTGCATATAGTGTAATCTGTTAGTGTGGAGTTGATCTCTTACAGAGTATAAAGGCCCCGACACAGATTTCATATCTGTAGGTCAGTAGTTCGTACTCAGTGTTCCTAGTCCATAAGAAATTCTACTCGCGATTACAGAGATAATATTAATAATCACATGACCGTTTCAACCAATGAGATAGTAAGAGACTTCACCCACTCAAAAAATTCAAAAGAAAATCGTCTACAGCAAGGAGCGAGCGTCAAGCAGTGAGATGATCATATAAGAATGAAAGAAACCAAAAACAACTTTATAGAGAAAACTTACAGTATATACTAAAATGTAGGTTAAGTACAAGCACAAGAAATATATTTATAATTCGATTTTAACTATCAAACTTAAAATAAATGCTTGTAATAGTCTTAAAATGCAAAACAGATAAACTAGTATTTTGGATGAAAACAAAACAAGAACTTTTAATAATTTTAATATGGATGTTGAGCCTACATATTTAAAGCCAATATTTCTGAGAACTTGGTATTTCTCAGATAACATTTTCCTCGAAGTCGCTCTTCATAGGGTGTTTAGATTTTTAGAAAACTGTTTCTGAAATAGCTCTGCATGTAGCCATCTTTTCATTTTGTATGTTTCCATAGCAACGGATCCTATCACTACCACTAGTTCTTTCATTTCAATACACATGCACATATTTATATACTCGGCTGTGATTGGTAGTCCGTAGAAAGTTAAAATTGGGCAACTTATACGGAGAAAGCACTTACGGATAAGGACTCTATGGCCAGAGCAATCTGACACTGTGGCCTCGATTTCTTATGGACTACGAATTTGAACCTACGGGTACAGAGTTTGTGTCGGGGACTTTACGCACCTTACGGATAAGGAGTTTTTAGATGGGGCTTTACCTGATGATACCGAATTTAGCCTACTGGGTCAGAATCAAGCAATGTAGTAGGCCAACTTGTCACTTTATAATAAATAGACTACCTACCGAGATATTAAAATAATGTTTGTTTAAAATATTGATTACTGTAAATGTATTACCTCCCACCTCTTCCTCTGGAAGAATTTGAGAATCTTCTATTAATAATGTCATCCAAGCTCATATCTGTACTTGCCATGCTGGAACAAAATATGAGCTAGATTGTGATGTAGGCCCAATGCCTACAATAACTACCTAAATACACCTTAAAATTGATAATTTAAGGTAAAAAATGTGTTACTAAGTCCAAGCTCTTCTTAAGAATGTACTAAATGAAAGTAATATTATTTAGAACTATTTTCACATTATTTTAGAATCTCAACAAACTTTACAGTTTATTACTTTCATTATAAACATTTTAGCCAACAAAAGCATTTTATTTTCCCCTCATAACATAACGTTTTCTTGCTATTTTTAAATCTCTTACTAAAAAGTATTAATATTTTACGAAAGTCCAAAGATAATGCTAAAACAGTATTTACTAAATATAACAACTCTAATTTAGTTTTTATTTGTTATTTAAGAAATATCTGAGAAAGAGTAAATAATAGTGTTGATAACACTTAGTTAAAATGGCGGGTCTTCTTGACCGGTTGTTTTATAATTGTGACAGCGAATTGTTATCATATTATAATGAACTATTTAAATAAATTCTTATATCTACTTTATTTTAAATTGAATTTGTATTTCTTATAAAATTCATGGTACAATTTTGTATGAATTTCATAACTAACGTTCTTAAAAGAACATTGCTAATAAATCTTAATTTAAATAAGCCATTTTAAACACAAACATGCTATATTTAGTTATTTATACCTAATAAATAACATTAACCGCCAGTTTAAAAAGTTGGTGGTGTAATTATTTCACAATCTAGAGAACATTATTAGTCTTATCATAAAGTTACTGGATCTACGTTCAGATATTCACACTTTTTACAGGCGAAACCTTTTAACCAAATCTATCTTTGCTTATTGGGACATAAGTACATGAGACTGTATAAAATTTAATTTTTGGAATTTCAAGTTTGTTGATTAACTACATGAGTAATTCCACGATTATATTTAAATTTTACACCTAGATATCCTGTTTTGCCTTGATTCTTTGATAGCTGCATGGTATCACAATTTTAATGTATGCAAAATTATTGCTATGCAGCTCCAAGGATCTTTAGTAGACCATTTTAATAATGTAAACCAGCCTTTGTGAAAAGTAAGCTTATATCAAGTTAATTGATAGTTGATTCCAAAATTCGAGCAAGGTCTGTTTAGACTACAAAAAACAGCGATAATTTATATAATTTAGAGCATAGGCTAAATCATTAGCCTTGTGTTCTTAGAAAATTTCGGCCTACAGCATCTCATTGATATCTTTGCATGGTCCTTATCTAGGGTTTATAGAAGCTGTGTGAACTTAACTTTTATTAAAGATTAAGATTTACCTTAGTGAAGCAATCGGTCACTGATAGATAAGTAGCCTCAATAAGGATCAAGGTACCAGTACACACCTAAATTAATTTCAACATAGAATTACATTATTTAAAAAATTATATACTGTATTAATATGTTGTGTCATTAGAGACCAAGACCTAGCCTAGGCCTACTCTTCAAAATCTGTAGGCCTATTTCAGAAATACAAAATAAATTAAAAATGGAAGACTATTTCAGAAATAAATTAGCAATAAGTAGTACAGTACCTATTTTAATTTTTCACTTTCTCACTATATAGTAGGCTACTGGTAAGAACATCCTATTTAAAAAAATAGTCCATTGAGTGAAAGCGCTCTTAATATTCTGAAGAAAAAAACATCGGGTGCACCTGAAGGGACTTCATTTCCCCGAGGAGTAACTTTGAAATCTTCATAGAACATTACAAATTTATAAAGCTCATTTTTCGCTTCCAACCCAACGTTTTTCAACCGTGTAAGCAGATGTGCCATGGTAGTAAATGGTAAAATCAAAAAGAAGCTAGGAAAACATTTTAGGAATAAAAATTAATCTTTTGAAACCCATGATCTCAACATTAATTTTAAAAATAACACGATTATTTGAATTTTAGCTAGGCCTCCTAAGCTATTTTTTTTAGCACCTTGTTTTAATACTCGTTCGGATTATATTAAAGGAAGTGTAACCAAATTTTCGTGAAGCGAGAGTAAAAAACAATTTTATAAAAACCACCCTCAGTATACCTGACCAAGATTCAAACCTCGATCTCCCCCTCACTGGCATTCTAGCCTACTACAAAAGTAGCGTGTTAGACCATTCAGCCACCGATGCTGATACCTAAGTTATTGAACTTCTAAATGAATAAGGTTGAAAATTACTGTTCAAACCTGTACAGGATCATGTTTCAAAATGATGCATATAATATACAAGTACTTTTTTTTTTCTTACCAACGTTCACTTGATCTTCAAATGTTCAAAATATGTTAATCTTGAGATAAATGTGAGTGAATAAATTCATGTTGGTAAGCTTCATGATTATTTAATGTACTAGGCCTCATATAGTTAATGTACTACAGTATATATTTAGTCATTCATTTAATTAATACCCGCCTCGGTGGCGTAGTTGGCTAACGCGCTTGTCGTGTTGAAGCTCGACCGCTGAGGACGGGGAAATCGAGGTTCGAATCTCGGTCGAGTGAACTGGGAGTGGTTTTTCCTAAATGGTTTTCCACTCTACCTCCACGCAAATGCGGGTTCACTTCCTCTAATTCAACCTTCCCAATTCCTAATCCATTAGAGTCATTAGTACTTAAAGCGTATAACCCGAATGGGTAGTAAGACGCGGTGATAAATAAATATAATATTTAATTCATATTATGTTTTCTAGTTGTAGGCCCAAACAGTTTTGAGAATGGCTTCAGAACAAGTTTTAAAGAACCTATGCAGTTCCTTGGAATCCACCAAGGCTACCGAACGAAAGGTAAGTTATGAAATCACTAAGATTGATCAGCTTATTCTCAAAATTAAAGTAGTAAACTACAAGTTTAGGGGGATCCTAGTTTGATTCCATATGGTGTTATATGAGAGAACAGATTTAATATTTTTATAATCCAAGAACTAATTCTGCTATTCAATTATAATATTATATCCAGACTCTATAGTTTGGTGTTTTCTTAGGAATATCATTTGCTTAAGGTTGTTAATTTGCGAGTCATGTGCTAATGCTTTTCATAATGTGCATTACATTCCATTTATAGCATTTTAACCCGCCTAAGTGGCGTAGTTGGCTAACGCGCTTGTCGTGTTGAGCTCGACCGCTGAGGACGGGGAGATCGAGGTTCGAATCTCGGTCGGGTGAACTGGGGGTGGTTTTTCCTAAATGGTTTTCCACTCTCCCTCCACGCAAATGCGGGTTCACTTCCTCTAATACAACCTCCCCAATTCCTAATCCATTAGAGTAATTAGTACTTAAAACGTATAACCCGAACGGGTAGTAAGACGTGGTGCTAAATATTATTATTATAGCATTTTAATAGTATGGCATTAGCTTTAAAAAGATAACAATCTTGAGTAGGACACATTATTGTTAATGTTTAAATATAAAGGAGACCTGGTGGTCTAGGGGTAAGGTGTCAGACTTCTATGCTGGCGGCCGGGGCTCAATCCTCGGTTCCGGCAAAGATTTATCTGATTACCAAAACCTTCCTTCACCTCTGACAAGACATCTTGTGAATGTGGGGAATGCCAGGCCTCCACCGTGGTTCGGATTCCACGTTAAACTGTAGGTCCTCCATTTCATCTCACAATCACCCTACCATTACACATTAGCGTAAGTGCGTATAACCCGAACGGGTAGTAAGACGCGGTGCTAATAATAATAATAATTAGCGTAAGTGCGTATAACCCGAACGGGTAGTAAGACGCGGTGCTAATAATAATAATAATTTAAATATAAACTAATATAGTATATATTAATTTTGTTGCTTAGAAATCTATGAACGAGTTAAGCTCAATGTTACACGAGCAAGATACATTGCACCTACTCAACAGAAACTGCCAAACAAATTTGGCAGAAAATATCACCTGGAATAAACTCTTTCACCTAGCTCACAATTTGGCGGTCAAGGTAACAGACACCTTAAATGTCTTTTCACTATTATTTTATCATAATTATTGTTGTACTATAGTTTCCATATTTAAGGTTGAAAAATGACCTCTGGCCACGCTATTGTCAAATTGATTATTTTGGTGAGTTATACCATCACGTTTTGCCATTCAACTAGGCTCATCGGGTGCTTCAGGTCACTCCTCACTTATGACTCAAGGCGTAAGTCTATATGGACATACAAGTTTCAGGTTTTTTGTTTTTTCATCTCACCCAGGCTAGGCACATTTTAATCACACTAATGGACTAAGGATGAGGATGGTAGAATTTAAAGGAAAATTACCAACTAGAGTGGGATCGAATCCACTAATTTTACAAATTTGAATCTCAAATCTAAATCACCAGTTGACCTTCGAATCCCAAATCTTGAATCTGAATCTGAATCTGAATTTTGGATAAAAATGATCAACTTAAGAGGATATATAAATATATTAAAATAATAGAAATAGAAATAGTAACAGTAACTAAATGTTAACATACATACATTCAGTTAAGTGGTAAATTACTGGTCTGAGGTCTGGTTGTTGAGTTCATCCAATATTAATTGGTACCAATAAGCAGTATTACACCACTAAAACAAATTTATCTTGGAAAATTAAACACATTTTTTTAAAAGGATTTAAGACTCTAATATGAAATTTTCTCAAATCTTTGAATCTCAAATATCCTTAAGGATTTGAGGCATATCCCTAATATCAAAATATGTTTGGAGCTAGAGGGGGAAATCATTTTAAAAAATACTTGAGGAGTAACAGTGGTGGTAACACAGCTAAGGAGATGGAAGCATTTTTATCAAAATAACCCGCAAATACACTTGATGATGATGACGACGACGATGATAAACAGTGGAGTGTTTTGCTTAAATTAATTTTGTTCTTTAAATTACAAACTCGACTATTAGACACCACCATATATTGGAAAATACACCCTAGTTCAGTTGGAAGAGTATCTGCCTACTGAGCTAAGGGTCTCGGGTTCGATTCCTGGCATGGCCAAAAAAATTTCATTTATCTAAATATGGGCTTACACTCTCACATTGATAAATTAACGGCCAGGGTACTGGATGTTGTGTCTTTCCTAGTCTTAAGATAGATTGTAAGGCATATGAAGCTACAACAGGTCTAACCACCGGTAGTGGAAAAATATATGACTCGAGTAAAAAACTGACCCAGGCCATAGGCTGGAAACAGTAATGGATGTAAAGTAAATGTATCGGAAAAAAACGGATACCATTGATGGCTCACAAAATTATCTGGCAGACAATGCCGCCACACAATAGCTTAAGTTTGGAAAACGAAAGTCGGTAATGGTGTCATTTTATGATTTGTGAAAGTACAATATGTACTATAAAGCCTGCCTGTATATTCACATTAATATATTTAAACATTTGTCCTATTGAGAGAAACTTTCCTCAATTTTTGAGAGACTATGTATAATGTCGGGATCACAGTCAACTAAATGCTAACTTAATTGTCACAAAACAGAACGTAAAGGATCTCCTTTCGTTTTTAAATGGAAGCCATCAAGATTCTGTTAACTTAATATTCACTTGACATAAGCGTTGTTCAGGGAGAACTTTCACATTAAGTAAACATTAAGAGATGATATCACATATTCTAGCTAGCCAATATGTTGTGACGTCATTTGTTTGTTTATGGTATGCAGACAGATTCTTATGTACATTTTAATTTCCCGTCCCTTGCGATCTATAAACTGTTGTAGCCTCGTGCTACACTTTATTTTGTATATCTAGTAAGCTTCTATTGCAAGTACTTGTAACCTCATCAGCCCTAAATGATTTGGTTTCATTTTAATGAACAATTTGTTTTTAAACCATCCAAATTCGTTGTCTTTGTTTTGCTAAAGTTGTTACATTAAAAGTGAATCCTGATCACATATTAGTTTCTTTATGTTAAGTGAACATTAAGTGAATCTTAAGTAAACATTACATTAAGTGAACTTAGTTGAGCATGATCCTGGCATAATTAAACATTTTCGTAACCAAAAACACTTTTATTTGGAAAAGTCCGTACACTATGTATTGTATGAATTTTGAATGGCTCTTTGGTGTTCAGGTGATAAATTAAGTCATTCTGTGGTTCTTAGTTTAGTACAAGAATTATATTTTCTCTTTGTAATTTTTTTATGATCATATTCCAAATCTTTTTCCCCCCCCCATTTTCATTAACATGATTATTTGGAACCAAATGCTGACACAAGAGCAAATAAAATTGTCTTAATAAAATAAAACCGCTTATTGAGGGTGTACCTCAGCAGATGAGCTTGATTTTCCTATTTAATTTGATTAAAAATTAATTTTTAACCTATTTTAAAAACTATCATGGAAATTAGTACAATAAAATAATATTTAATGTTGAAATAAATTATCCAAATCTAAAATAAGAGTACCATATTGCTGATAATGTATATTTTCTTAGTCAACTCAATTCTTGCTCACTATTTTATAGTCAAACTATTAATGAGCTACACTATTCCAAACAATTATATATTGTAACTTAGTCACTTTTTATTATTTTATTATAAATAACAAATCATTTGAAGAAATATTTAAAATGACACTTTGGGACAGAAATTGCCTGTCAAGTGATTCAGAACAAGGGCTATTTGAATTTACTTGTCCATGCAGCTATATTTCTCAAGTATAATTTAAATCATGTTCATTATACGGATTTTTTACTACAAAGAACTCAGATTTATAATCATTTTGTTTGACTAGATTATAACAAAGTATTTAAATAGTTATTTTTACTTAGAATTCAAGTTGTTATATCTCTGTATTGCATGTTAAAAATATATTCAAATCTAAATATCTAATATGTTTTTTCTTCTTCATCCACATAATTTGTAAATTTCTACACTTTACCTTAGTCGTTAGTGCATCTATCTACAGGTTCAATAAAATTCCATCATGGACAAAAAATCTCTCATTGATTACATTTGTATTATATTTGGAAGAAGGTATAGGAAAGGTGGATAGAAACATATAAAAGGGGGACAAACACAATATGGCCTTTACAATGAAAAGAAGAACACAGTTCACACTCTACACTGCTGCCAATGGACAAGGAGGTAATGGTTGCCTCTTAAAGAAAATAGATCATCACCGCCCAATCCCCCGACCTAGGTTTCATTCTGTGTTCTATCTTTCTTTACCATTTTCCTTTTTCTCCCCTTATGTTTTTTAGTTTTCTCTTTTAGGAAGTTGCGTTGCGCGTTTCACACTCCTCCCTGATGAGTTCCGATAGAATGAAACCTAGATCGGGGGATTGGGCGGTGACGATCAATTTTCTTTAAGAGGCAACCATTACCTCCTTGTCCATTCGCAGCAGTGTAAAGTGTGAACTGTGTTCTTCTTTTCATTGTAAAGGCCATATTGTGTTTGTCCCCCTTTTATATGTTTCTATCCACCTTTCCTATACCTTCTTCCAAATATAATACAATTACCTCATAAAGCGAAAAGAGGTTTTCCTTATTGAGTTATATTGATTACATTTGGAATTTTCCATTTCACATTGATGAATATGTCCTGGGTGTTATGTCTGATATAGAGTGAAGCTAGTTTTTTTTAAAGTCTTATGCTGAAATAATAAAGTGGCTCAAAACCTATATATTAAATGCTCCTAGTCAAAATAATATAATGAGAATAATATTAAAAAAGTTGATAACCAAATTTTAACCTTGCTCTATTTCCTATGTAGTTAGTTCTTTGAAACAAAATAAAATATGCTCCATTCAAATTGCAGGAAGCTGAGAAAATCAAATTGGATGAGCAAAAAAGGGAGTCATATTCAGAAACAACCAAAAATAACTGGGTCACCACAAAGTCTGGCTGCGGCACATTCGTCACTCTCGTAGTCAACAAAGCCAATCTTGGTAAGATTATTATTATTAGCACCGCGTCTTACTACCCGTTCGGGTTATACGCACTTACGCTAATGTGTAATGGTAGGGTGATTGTTAGATGAAATGGAGGACCTACAGTTTAACTTGGAATCCGAACCCCGGTGGAGGCCTGGCATTCCCCACATTCACAAGATGTCTTGTCAGAGGTGAAGGAAGGGTTTGGTAATCAAATAAATCTGTGCCGAGACCAAGGATTGAACCCCGGCCGCCAGCATAGAAGTCTGACACCTTACCCCTAGGCCGCCAGGTCATCGTGATAAGATGATCTATATAAAATGTATTAGTTATGTATTGAGAGTAAATACGTTTGTAAATTACATTGCATGCAAGGTCGCCTTGAGTGAGGAAAATATAGGTCGATTTACCCCAGGTCCCAGTTTCTTGGGGGCTCTCAACTACTCATACATCTCTCTTTTACAGCTGCATGTCTTGCTGCAGTTACAACACACATGCATGAAAGGCAATATCTACTTACTGATTTTCTGAAAGGGAGTTAGCATTATAAAGATAAGATTAGTGTAGCTTAATATTGGAAGGAAACTATCTTTTTTTTTCATGCACACTTTGCCTACACTGAAAGCTAGCAATCGTACATTGTTGGGTTCCACTATGGTGCAGCATGTAAGGTAGTGTTACACTGTAATGGGTCAAGGTAATACTTCTACCTTTCATGGTAAATGGAGTGTGCGAGACATATTTTAAATATTATCTTAGCCCATTAAGGTTGTAATAATTTTTCACATAATTGTAAAGAGTGGTAGGAATTAAATGCATATAAAAATAGGATATTTTTGCAGCTTTTCAAAGTTAATGTGTTTTTTTTTACTTTTATTTGGATCTATTATTTTGTTTTAAATTCAATCAAACACTTTTTAAAATGCCACATACTGACACAAAACCACTTTAATAGTTGATAAATATATGATAAGTTTGTAATACTATCACCTTGGCCTAACTCTATTCTATCTTCTTCGCTGCTTGAATCATTATATGTGACACGGTCCACAACACTATCTGTAAGTTATCACTTTCCTCACTTATTTCAATTTCTGAATCCCATAATTTCTACTAAACCATCCATTTATTTTGTTAGCAAAACACTTCCCGCGATTATAGTCGATGGCTGTACCCGAATAGTCTACTTATGCAGTGTCGCCTTGACTCTTGTCCTTGATAATTGCATTGGCAATCACATGACCAAGTGTAGATCTGTCCGGATAGTCGTGAAGGATGCTTATGCACCTTGCTTGAGCCCTCCTCGAGGTCTTGGTCACCATGGATATGAAGGCCACCAGCCATGCGCTGTTTGACTGGCAATTGTTTTAGTATTATCGTTTTGTCTACTATAGCACTGACTTATTTTTTTCACCATTTTAAATAAGCATGGTGTTTACATAGTTTCTAAGATCTTTGGTTGGAAGCAGCACTGCGGCCCAAGAGTGTTGCCTTTCGAATAGTTTGACGCAGTCTTCGCTATGAACAGTGCGAGAAGGGTAAAATAATCAAGACTGCATCAAGTCTAAAACTCAAGGGTTCGACTAGGGAACTTGGACTATTCAGATACAGCCAATGTGTGTTTATATTGAATCCAAGGATAACTAAACTATAAACAAACCAATACAAGTTCACTATAAAAATGACAATTTCATGGCTTACCTGATGTCAAACCATGGTATAAAATAAAATGGTATTAAATAATACATTTTCGAGCTTCTGGTAAAAAAGAAACCTTTAGTGTTTGAAGTGAATGAAACAGTTCCGTAAGTCAGCCATTTGACCATTTTCTTATCATACGGAACAGTTCTGAATGTCTACCTACTCCAATGGGTTAGTAGATATTAAAGAAGTAAAGACATTAAGTTAATTGGTTTGAAAGTCCTAGGCCACCCTAGCTATGATTCAGTTAAAAGAAACAAATTATATGGGATTTTAGCTATGTTTTGAATATCCATAAAAACTGGTCAATTGAATTGAGGTATGTAGGACATATATGTGTGGAAGGGTATGCATTGGATATCACTTGTCAGATACTTTTGAAATAGACAATCTATTGAAACTAGAAGATGCACTTTTCCCATTACTTTTTTAATTAAGCCTGTGCAGGAATTACATTTCTACTTCAAGACATTTTCGGGCAGGAAATAATGATCTACTATGTATTAAAAAATAATTTTCCACTTTAGGCTTAGTTTATAATTTTAGTCTAAACTTAGCCTTCCCATTCATTAAAAAAAATGACAAAATTAGAAGTTTATGGCAACTTGATCAGAAAGGACTAAATTTGATAGTTTAATTTAAGTTAAATGTAGTTCTAGACGTCAAGACTAGTTTTGAATAGGTTTAGGAAAATGGACAAAAGTTATGATTTGGTTGCAGTTTACTCTAGGAAAATATTAATATTGGTACCCTTATGTGTGTACTAAATGTTTTACAAACTTATTGACTTGATGTGAGATGTGGAAGTATCTTTTCTCGTTGAAAACATTTTTATTTTTAAAATGTTCCGCTATCATTATATGTTTTATTTTCTCAAACATATCTGTTGGTGTAGTTGTTTCTGTTGTTATTGTGATTTTCATAAATTCCTCTTTTCTTGAAACATTATTGAAGCTCATTTTCGTAAAAATGCTTGGTTGTTGAGCTGTGCCAACCATATGACTTGATTCCTCCATCTCTAAACTGTTAGAAAATAAAAGTACTCTACCACATCTGATCTAGATTATTTGATTAAATGTGTGGCCATGAGCTCAAATAGACATATAACAGTGAATGCTGATAGTTGTACGGTATTAAGAGCAGTTCATTTTAATAATTTATTTTAAACTCGGCAAATAGTTTTACAGCAGCTTTACAGGCCTCCTTCACAAATTTGCCATCCATGAAAGATTTTTTTTCTTCTTAATTAGCACAATATGCAAAACTTTAAACGAAGCTACAGTAGCAGCAAACGCCTTCACTAAAAGCCAAAGACTACCTAGTAAAAGGGGCAAGCTCAAAACACCAACATTTTAAAATAAAGATAAATAGCAAAAAACAGCCTTCAATGCCAGAATTGCAAGTTTAGAAGATGCAAATATTGACCTTTAATCATTATGGTGTAGTTTTCTTGCACAATGGACTGAAAATGTATGTGTGATCAACTGGTTGCCAACCCCTGGTCTAAGGCATCACTCTTGTGTTGGACTGGACTGCTGATGACGGGGAGATCAGGGATTTAATTCTGGTCGCGTCTACTGAGGTGTTTTTTTTTTCTAAATGGTTTCCCATTCTCCTTCCATGCAAATTTGGGGGGATTAGCTCTAAAATGCTTCTTCTTCCGTACCCCACTATGCTAATGAATATATAAGATATGATTATTACAATAGGTGTATAGCCTGAACAGGTACTAAGCTGCAGTGATAAAAAAAAACTTTGATTACTGAAGATAAATTATTATTATTATTAGCACCGCGTCTTACTACCCATTAGGGTTACACGCACTCACGCTAATGTGTAATGGTAGGGTGATTGTGAGATGAAATGAAGGACCTACAGTTTAACGTGGAATCCGAACCACGGTGGAGGCCTGGCATTCCCCACATTCACAAGATGTCTTGTCAGAGGTGAAGGAAGGGTTTGGTAATCAGATAAATCTGTGCCGGGACTGAGGATTGAACCCCGGCCGCCAGCACAGAAGTCTGACACCTTACCCCTAGTCCGCCAGGTCACCACTAAAGATAAAGGAATTGAAGTAGTTTATAATGAACTCCTAAAGATGGGGCTCTTTACTACTTAGCTGTGACATTGTGACTTATTATTACATGGCTATGTTGAAGAACTTATATTTATACTTGATAACTTATAAGACAGGGGTCCAAAATTAATCTTTTATTTTTAACACTTCGCAACTCCTTTTATCTAACATAATTTTAGCCTGTTTAGCAAGGATATGATTCAATAATTATTTGAAATTCACGAATAATATTTGCTTCAATTCTAATTTAAAAAAACCTGCTTTTCAGAAGTCTAGTATTAACAGATTTGATTTAAATTGACTCATAGCTTTGTGGTGGGGAAACTATTTATCTACGCCAAATTTGGGAATGATCGGTGAAAGAATTATGTTTCTAGATGTACTTTCATAGATCTCAGATATTTAAAGTTACTGGGAAAGATGTTAGCAAATCAAGCAAATAAATATTTTGTGAAATCATTAAAAAAATATATTGTTTTATCAATTTATATATCACTTGTTTCTATTCCAAACACATATTTATATGCATAGCTTTTTGTATAGTGACTGTAAAATGTAATTTTTCGTCATCATCTAAGTGATTTAGTTAATTTATTTACTGAAGGAATTATATATGAATGCACATTAGTTTGAAGTTGGTGTCAGGTCTTAAGTTCACATAGCTAGGGTCACCACGAGCAACTAGTCACCAGTTCTTAACATGGTCAATGTAAGAAGTTTCCCATATTTTGCTGTATTTGATAGAACTAAGCAATATTAATTTTTCCATACAATTTTACCGTGACCTTATATATTAGACTGGGACAATTAATCAAGTATTGTCTCGATATTGATAAATTAATCCAACAATTTTTTTCTTTCGAGATCAAAATAGCTTGGTAGTTGAATTTCTTGACAGGCCTTCCCCGCTTGAAATGCTCCGACCTCATCTCGAGCGTGTTGAATGTGATGTCGAACAACTACCTTATGAAGAGTTACTCTCAACATTACCTACAGATCCTGGATCGCCACGTGCTACAAGTACACAAGTACTGGGCAGACACGACACCCAAACAATGGGCAGGTAAGCGGCTCAGGTTATTGTTAGAGAGACTGACATTTCAAATTCATTATAATCATCAGTTTGATTTACTTGCATGAAATTAAATAATAGTGTGGAAGTACCTCATAAGACATAAAGATATTATCCACCCTAAGCAGTATTAACAAAGAAGGGATTGAAGGAGATTCCTAAGCAGTTTAAGAATAGCTTACTTACCTATCTAAACTTTACAAATTGGATATCTCTGGATGTCAGTGCACTACACCCTCGTGCACTGTATACTCCATTCACGGTAGGAATTACTCTCTGAAAGGTCTTTTTTCCTACCAATATCCTACTACATTTTAGAAAACATTCTAAAATAATCTTACGTAAGGAGTGTTGATAGATTATAACAAAAGACTTAGATGGTTATTAATACAAATATTAACGAGAAAGAAAAGGCTAAAAAGTTAAATACAATGGAAAGTGAATAACTAATGTGTTAAAAATCATTTCATTTTAATAACAATCATAGGTTGAATAAAAACATAAAAATAATATGAGTCAAAGGGGGCTAGAAAAATGGATTAAAAAATATATGGTTGACAGTATTTACAAATAAACCTGCAAGTCAAGAATATAAACAAAACACTAAGTGTAACATGGTCATAACAAATAAAATGGCTTAATTAAAAATAATAAGCTAAGCTATAGAATAAATTGTTATATTATACAGAATTATATGACCAAGTATCTAAGTCTTTATTTGAAGAATTGGCGTCCCTTACTCCTTATAACAGTTTTCCTGTGTAGATGGTGGTTACAGGAACTCTAGTTATCCCGACATGTTTCGGTGCGAATTAGCGCACCATAATCATGGAGCTGAAATTAAAATTAAAGGACTTGCTATAAAGTAATGAAAAAATAAAACGTTAATACAGAGAAAAGGAAAAAGGAAAAACCAAAAACTATAATGTAAAGTGGGATAATTTGAAACAAACAGACTTACTCCATTATGTGTTGAGGACACGATGTG
>CABEEJ010001380.1:59404-70987 GCA_901482245.1 Timema douglasi
GGGGGGGGGGTTAGAAGGATGTTTCATACATTTTAGTGGGGAATTTTAGGAAATGATAAGGGGAAATCAGGGAAAAAGTCGGGGATAGCATTGGTCAAGTTGAGTAGACATCATGAAGATTCTACTCGTTTGTACTCACCATACGACGTGCTGAAGCCTTGGCCCTAGGCTAAGGGTCATGAGTAGGTTCTCCTGCCGGGATCACTACACCAAACGAGTGTCGGTGACTGGCGGGGCTGTTAGCTCAGAAAGATTAATAACTCAAGCAGGGCAGTGGATCTGCATGGTGGTTTGCTTGACGACAGTGTAACAAGTCAATGGCACTGTTATTTTTGCCCGGCCTTACTTCCCGTCAAAAAAACCTCTCTCTCAATCGTGTGTCTTTCCAATAGGACCTTTTTGACCAGTTGGAGGATAATTACCTTGTTTGTTCATTTATGTAATCATGGCTGTTTTAATTACTGTTTATTGGTATGATTTGGTGGTCTATAACACAGTTGGATCTAGGGGGCTTAGAAAACTTTATCATTATGTTTCCAAATTCCATTTAGACTTAGATATAAATTTACTGTAAATGTTTCAAATTTTGCTTTGTCTATAAATACTTTAATACATTTAGTTTGAATGATAAATATTTGATTGCAATGTAATTAGATTTATCAAAAGTAAACAATACATATAGTTGGGAGACCTGGTGGTCTAGGGGTAAGGTGTCAGACTTTTGTGCTGGAGGTCCGGGGTTCAATCCGCGGTCCAGGCACATATTTATCTGATTACCAAACCTTTCCTTCACCTCTGACAATACTTGAATTAATCACAATATGTTAATGTGTGGAATGCCAGGCCTCTATTATATTAGGATCCCACGTTAAACTGTAGGTCCTCCATTTCATTTCACAATCACCCTGCCATTACACATTAGCGTAAGTACGTATAACCTGAACAGGTAATAAGACGCAGAGCTAATAATAATAATAATACATATAGTCTCAGATAACATAGTTAACAAATAGTACAGATCACAGTTCAAAATCTATGTTCTCGAATGCCAATGTTTGGTTCAAGCTGTTACGTTAAGTTATGTGAATCGTGATAGCCCACTTGTTTCTTTATGATAAGTGTACTCTAAGTGAATGTTACGTAAAATTAAAATTAAGTTGATTGTGATCCCAGCATAAAGAATCCTCCTACTGATAACAGTCAGGAAGGGTAAAATACAGTTGTTTGAAACTTACCTAAGAATTTGTCTACCAGTATTGAGCTTTTAGTGTTGTGTTTCAGTCATTATTTTGGTGCAGACTTACATGGTGTTTGATAATTTAATCATAATTGTTATTGAATGTAAATCTAAGGTTATGAACAACATATTATAATCAACCAATTAAGGTATAGATGAGTTAGTTAATTGTTTAAGAAAGTGGACACACATTTGCATGGATAGAAGAGGGAATTTTTTTTCCATCTGATTTGTTAAAACTATCTTCAGTTCAACATTCCAGAATTCAAACCTCAGCCTATTTTATTCATCACAGATGTACATACTGAGTGACAAAAGACAGAATTCTTAAAAAACATTGTTTTTTGATCAGAGGCACATAAAACATCAAGAGCCATAATAATCTTGAGGTCAAACGTGTTCTTGATTGCAACAATCTCTTATCACTGAGGGGGAAAAAAACTTGGTTTCCCATGGCCACTAGAGCCATTGTGAACTTATTGCTGTTTATAATTGACTTCTCTTTTTTAATAGGTAGCAAAAGAAAGCAGAATGGCAACATGTCGTTTCGGTGAAGATGTTTTCAAGGCTGTCATATACATGTATGAGCACAAGAAATCAGAAACAAAGGTATGTTTACTGACATTTCTCCCATTTATTCAGTGGAAAATAGAAAAATTAATCATGCTAGCTTTTGCACAATTTAATACAAGGTGACTAGAGACAACTAAAACAGGGAAAACCTGGAAAATTCAGAGAATTTTTTTATGTCATTGAAAACTTGGAAACGTTAGTGAATTTGTTATCCCTCGTTTGCGGCTTCGGGGGTAACTGGTTGATTTTATGACGGCGACAACGTTGTGTTCAGACACGTGTGAGTCGGGGTGGGAGGTAGGGTGTTTGTCCCGGCAACGTTAGTCATGGTGGGACAGAAGGATGTCCCAGCAACGTGAGTCGTGGTGGAACATGAGGAAGTCCCGAGGTGGGGAGGTAGGGTGATTGTCCCGGCAACATGAGTCGGGGTGGGAGGTAGGGTGACGGTTGGAAGAGAGAGGGCTAAAACAATATTGCTCCTTCGTAACATAAGACAATTTATTAGCGTGTTTGAATATGTGGCACACCAGGGTTTGGTGGCCATGCTTCGACTGACCTCTGAGCGAGAAACCACCGTGTTGAGTAACCTCCACTGCTGCCTGGTCTTGTCCAACGGGAAAAAATGGGAGTTCTTATTGGTGCGTGAGAGCGTGAAAGACAGTAGCCGCAAAGCGAGCCAATAGAAAGAGGAGTTCTCATGGGTGCTGAGTACAGTGGGAAAAGCTAGAAAAATAGAAATATATTTGGCTACAAAATAAAAAATACCACGTACTCCTGCAATATTATATTATCCCGAAAAAATGCACCAAAATATGTGTTATTTTTGCTCTTTTCTCAGCCTAACAGTCCCAACTTTATGCAGCCTTAAACCAAAATGACAAAATAAATTTTTATTGGTTATTACATATAAAATAAGTAATTAAGGTGAAGAAGATCAGTGTAAATAATCAGCTTTTAAATTCAGATCATCAGCTTAACTGATTGTTCCATAATCGGCTGATGATCAGATCGGTAATCAGCACTAGCCCAGCCCTACTTTTTTTTAAACTCTCATTCAAGGAAAAATTAGTGTTAAATGTCCATTTTAAAACCGGTAAATTATCTCTGATTATTTCTTGATTGTTTGTGTTCAAACTTGAGCCATAGACTTAAAAGTGACATTTATTATTTAGTAGCTAGTAGATTCTTAGATCTAATGATAAGCAAGACGTGACAGGTGCAGTGTAATAACTCGGGTGAGACAGGTGAGGCACACACTAGGCACTAAATTCATCAGCACTATTATAAACAATATAGGTTTCATATTTTTAACAGCTAAAGTGTATTTTGTTTTTATTATTTGATAATCAGTATTATAACCAGTACCTAGTTTAAGTACTAATATAAGAACTAAGCCAAGTTTTAAAATAATTTTTAAGTGGTGCCAATTTTTTATTTTTCCTGGGTGCCATCGACTCTGGCTACTATGCCTCTGGTTAAGTTCTTTAATAAAATGGAGGAAAACATATTATGTTACAGAGCCTCTTGTTCAACTTCCTCCTCCTACAATTACGACTGCATAACCCAAGGGGTGCAAGAGAGGGAGATGCAGCGGCGTATGCGTATAATTGGCAAACCTGGAGCAAGCATTGCCAAGCTCTTTACACCCTAGTGGAGACGGAGATACGCAAGCTACAGCATGTTACCTCCAACCCCAAGAACATGCGCATGTCAGCCAACTTTCTGCAGCTGGCTGTCGCTGTTTGCAAACAGGTGAGAATATACATCAGGCACACAACATATTTCTTCATGAAAAGGCTGAGAAATATTGAGAAGTGTAGTGAAAAAAAGGGTATATATTATTTTACACTTAAGGCACTTATGTTATACAAAGGACCCGCTTCGGTGGCGTAGTTGGCTAACGCGCTTGTCGTGTTGAGCTCGACTGCTGAGGAAGGGGAGATCGAGGCTCGAATCTCGGTCGGGTGAACTGGGGGGGGAGCGGTGGGGGGAGTTTCATCAATGGTTTTCCACACTCCCTCCACGCAAATGTGGGTTCACTTCCTCTAATTCAACCTTCTCAATTCCTAATCCATTGGAGTAATTAGTACTTAAAGCGTATAACCCGAACGGGTAGTAAGACGCGATGCTAAATATTATTATTATTAATTAATTTATTATGATTATTTAAATTATTATTATTATTATTATTGTTATTGTTATTATTATTATTATTATTATACAAAGCTTTGTGCTGTAACAGCTATAAAAACTATATTAATTCTACTCTTATGGATGATAAGAAAAATATTATAATTTTTTATAACTATTCTAAAGGCAGATAACTTAAAAAAGTTAAGACAACAACCAACATTTATTCATTTCAACTAGGGATGCGACCATCAAAATATTTTTTTTTTTTATCTTTTAAGTGAAATTAGTTTTAGAGATCTATTACTGCTTATTGATGGTTCAAAACCAACATAATCATAGTACAATCACAACCAAGCCCTAGACCAGTAATTTAACACTTAACTGAATGTGTGACTCTTATAGTGAGTTAATGATAAGAATTAATGTTAACAATGTTCACAACTTTTTCCATGATTTGGATTTGAGATTTAAAGGTCTATTGGGGATTCGGGATTCGAGATTCATTTTTATAAAATAGTGGATTCGACCCAATTCTAATTCTGACCCATCATCCCCATAAATATTTTAGAGCATATAAAAAGTTTAAACAAGTGTCCTTATAATCCACTAATTTGATTGAATATAACATATAGTAATTTTATAATATTGGAGTTGGCTGTTAGAGCTTTTGTTGAGAGCTTTAAAAACTTGCACAATATTTCCTTCTTGCCTTTCCTCACGCTTAATAAAGTCAAGTGCTAAGTTAGGTCATCTAATTTGAGTGAGTTCTATCTCTAATTTCAACACATTTTCCTCTTATTTACATTTTTATTATAAAGAATAGAAATTTATCTATGAATCATTTTTTGATTTTACATCACATATTTCATGTTTTGTTTTGACTATGGTTTGCATGTGAAAAAATGAGCTTTTTACACATTTAATATTCCTCTTGAAATATTTTTAGTATTGAGAAATGAAAAGAAAGATTATCTTTACAAACAAATCTATTAAAATATGTACTCGAACAACAAAAGTTGTTGTTTTCTTTGTTTCAAATAGCACTGTTGGCAGTAAATCGCAAATTAGCATATATGTCAGTACTACATTAATCATTGAACATTCCTGAAGTTCACTTATTATAAAAACAATATGAATAGATTCTGGTATCAGCACTAATCATTAATAATAGGGATGGAACCCTCAGCTCCTTAACTATATTTAAGATTTCATGATTTAAAAAAATATTGGATTCAAGGCTCAAATTCTTAGAAAAATTTAAAAAAATCAATTTTTGAATTGAAATTATGCCCTTCTTTGGTTCATAACCAACATCATTATAGGATAAGCTCAATAACCAGGCCCCAGACCAGTAATTTAACACTTAACTGATGTATGAATGTTAAAATGAATGCATTTTAGCAAAAAAAATACTAACATTTATCGTGGTTTATATTTTCTATTATTACATTATATTTGTATTTTTTCTGAGAATAATAATTTTTTCAAGACTTGGTTTCAAATTCAAGATTTGGGACTCACAAGTAAAATGTATATTTTTATTCTAGTTTCAGATCTGTAAAAGAGTGGATTCAAATAAACTCTAATTAAACATGTTGCCTAAATTATATTAACATGACAGAAATACAATTTTTTCAGCATCTATTTGGTCCAGTCATTGATGAGAATAGCTGTTTCCAATACATTTTAGGCCTCATTAATTCATTTTTCAGGTGTTTGAGAATGAGAGGAATGTTTTGGAAGTAACACAGCTTAACATATTGAATGAAACGGTCGACGAACTGATGCTGGAGAGCATGCCGAAAAGACGGAAAGTGGAAGTTGGCTTGGAAGTAATCATGGACATCCTGCAATCCTCCAACAAGCCACTAGTTATCTTGCCATGGTATGCGGAACATTTCCTTTAAGGACGCTCACCTAAAGCTTTTTTTTTTTCTTTGTCACTGCATCTCATTACATATGAACTAATTATATTAATGTGTTAGGTATGAAGAAAGTTGAATATAGAGAAAGTATACCTGCATTTGTGTGTAGGTAAATTGTAAAACCATATTTAGGAAAAACCACCCACAATACAGCCAAACAAGGTGATGTGAGAGAGCCTTAAACCATTTGTTCCTTTTTATGCCATATTAGTTAACACTATATCATGTTTATTCCTTACATTTATTAACAATTCACCCTCCTCGGTGGCGTAATTGGCCAACGCGCTTGTCGTGTTGAGCTCGACTGCTGAGGACTGGGAGATCGAGGTTCGAATCTCGGTCGGGTGAACTGGGGGTGGTTTTTCCTAAATGGTTTTCCACTCTCCCTCCACGCAAATGCGGGTTCATTTCCTCTAATTCAACCTTCTTAAATCCTAGTCCATTAGTGAAATTAGTACTTAAAGCTTATAACCCGAACGGGTAGTAAGACACGGTGCTAAATATTATTATTAACAATTTAAATTTATAGAAATAGAGTAGCTGGGATGCTCGAATCCTATTGTATTTAGAAATTTTAGATTGTAAAAATTTCAGCCATAACGGACCTTGACTTAAGATGACAATATTAAGCAATTGGTAATAGGAGTTATATAGACTGATGTAGTTGAGAGAATTGTAAAATCATAAAACAGGACAAAATCATATTAATAAAACTAATTTAATAAAAAGTTTTATATTTGTTGTTAATGATGTAATGGACAAATAAAATAGCATTTGTCAGTGGCACTGAACCTTAAGCAACTTTTTTTTAAATCTAATTTTTTTCACTTTAACTTAAACTATACATTTGTAAAGATTCAAGGATTCAGATTCAAGATTTGAATTCAAGAAAGATAGGATTCGACCCATCTTTAAAATAAAGTAATTATTTTTAGTACAAAATAATATTGTATACCTGCAATATTTATATTAAAACTCAGCCTAGTTTATTATATTATTATTCATAAAATAAATCAACATCATCATCTGTTTCCAGCCGGTGGTCGGGCCAGTTTAGTAAAATGTCTTCATCTTTCTCTATCCTTCCAGCATTCTTTCTCTAATTTCTTATATTCTTCTCTTCTCGCTTGAAAACTTTCTGTTATCTACTGCTTCCATCTCCCTTGCCGTCTTTTTCCTACATACTTCATTTCCAACATCCTCTCATTACATGCCCATACCATCTCACTCTTACTTCCTCTACTATCTCATGTACTCCAACATCCTCATTACATGCCCATACCATCTCACTCTTACTTCCTCTACTATCTCATATACTCCAACATCCTCATTACATGCACCATATCATCTCACCTTACTTCCTCTACTATCTCGTGTACTCCTTGTACCCCTACGTTACTTTACATCCGTTACTGTTTCCAACCTGTGACTTGGGTCACTTTTTTTTATTCAAGCCTTATATTTAGCTTTAACTCAGTAGACAGACACGCTACGGACTGACCTAAGGTGGTTCTCGGCTAATATACTTAATTCTTACCTTCATTATCTATTTCATATGCCTATTTTATAAATATATAAATTTAATGATTTTAAAATATAAATAATTATGTACTACTCTTCACATAAAAGATGAAAACAAATAAACAGAATCTTAGACTTTTAATAACTTTTTTTGTAGTTTTGGAAGAATTATTATAATGTATTAATAATTTATGTTTACAGTTGAACATTTTGGATTTGGATTTATATCAAATAGGTGTAAGTCACTTACCTATATTGTACACTTTCCTCGCCCCCTTTTTTAAATGATTTCTTCAACATATTAAAAACTTGATCTTTTTTTTATGTTTATTGATATTTTTACTATTAACTTATTGAAAAAAAAATTGTTTATGCTCAAAAATGTATGTGTGCCATTTTCCATATTATCTTTGTAATACTGTAAAGAAAATCTTAATCGGTAATGGAAAAGATTGGTAACAAATGACTACTCGGCATCGGCCTGATCGGCCCAACATTAATAAATATGTACTTTTAGTCTATATCTTATTAACTTTGCTTTATATATAATAAAATGTGCATTTTTATTTTTATTTTTTCTAATTGTAAATAACATGTCTACTATTTGTAAAAAAAAATATATATATATATAACATATGAGAAAATTTTATGTTTCTAAGGTTAGCAGTGCTAACAGAGCTGCTCTCGACCTACCCCACGGTAGTGAAGCTCACAAACTTTTCTCCTCTACTGCAACTAATCGGAGAGTTGCAGAACACGTGTGAGGAGGTCACAGTTATGGGTTATATATGTCGGTAAGTACACTTCCGATAGTTGTTGTTGTTGTTATTATTATTATCATCATCATCATCATCATCATCATCATCATCATCATCCATCATCCATCATACACCCCATAATTGCATTTACTAAACATTCATCCACACCATACTCTAAGAACATCCCAAAACTTATTCCTATTCACATGATTGTATGTTTTCTCGAGATCAACAAATGTACAGTACACTTTCTTCCCTACTGCCATACATTACTCAATCAGTTGTTGCAATGCAAATATCTGGTCTGGGCAACCTCTACATGACATGAAACCACATTGCACATCCCAAATCTTGTCTGCAATTTTTCCATGCACCCTCTCAATTAAGACTCTCCCAAAAATTTAGCCTTGAATACTCAACAAACTGCCTTTATTTCTTACATTCACTCATTCTGCCCTTTGTCTTTGAACAAAGGAACAATGACAGCATTCTTCCGGTCATTAGGAACATTCAAAATCCCAGCACACACAATGAACACCTCTCACAATCTGGCAAGCAGTACCAAGCCCCCACACTTAAGAATTTATCTTGTGATCCCATCATTTAACACTTTTGTAGCTTTTATCTCCCAAACCTTGTTATTTATTTCACTCATCATAACAATTTCCCTATTTTCTGCTACTTTCTCTCTGTTTTTGCCATACAATTGCCCAAAATACTCCCTCCATCGCTCTTTTATACTATTTTTATTACAGATCCCTTGCACCCCTTGTTTCATTCTCTTTACCTACTTCCATAACTGCTTCTTATTTCCTTCAAAATTATTCTGCATTCTTTCTCCTTCTTTTAATCTTATATGCTTCTTACTCTCCTTTACTACTTTCTTTTCATGCATCATTTTCTTTTTGTATGTGTCCTACAACTGCTTAAGTTATCTTTCACTCTTCACAGCAATCATTTGTTTAAATGCTTCTTTCTTTTCACTCACATCTCTTTTTAAGTTTCCCACCATCGCATATCCACACACATCTTTCGCGCATTCAATTACGGTCTCTTTTTATTTTGTTCCAAGAACTTTCTATATAATTAGCTTATTTTGAAATTCCATACATGTTCTTGTAGAGTTAATTTTTTGCATATCAATTTTTCATATTGCATTCTTACTCTTTTATCCAGAAATTTTTCCACTTTCACTCTTGCTTAATATTCTTTCAATGCTTCTTCACAACATTCTTACCTAATTCAACTACTGAGATCACTAGGAAATGATCTGTTCCACATTCAGCTTTATGCACAACCCAAGTATTCCTTGCTAACTTTTAAGTCTTTTATCATACATCACAAAATCAATCATAGTTCTCAATAGCCCCTTTTCCATGTATATAAGTGAATATCTTTGTTCTTAAACCATGTGTTGGACACACATAAGCCTTTTTCTAAACACCGACTCACTAACTCATTGCCATTCTCGTTTACCCAATCATTACCATACCTTCCTAATAATCTTTTTGAATTTTCTCTTTGAGTAGCCACCCGTCAATTCATATCTCTTAAAACGATAACTCTTTCACCCGGCTCACGTGCATTCAAGATTTCATTGAGTTAATTCCAAAATCCACTCTCACATTCTCATATTCATCCTCCTCTAGAGTATAACCACAGAAGTCTAGATGACACCAGTCATACTTTCTCACAAACAGTTTAACTGTTGAGCCTAGGATTAAATCTAATCCTTGACTTCCCCTTACCCATTCATCCACACCAGACCACAGTGCCAGGCTACCGTCACTCGTTATCAAAAAATCTTTCCCTTTCTGCTTGATTTCACACACACACAGAGAATATCAACATTTCCTTTGACAGTTCATTGTCTTTACTACACACTCCTCTCACACTCCACAATTAGAGTAAACCAGGTTACTAGTCTTTATCATACTCACACTAATGATATTATTCACTACTTGCGATAAAGAATGCTGTACCAATCAGTGCTGGCAAATTTTAGCCAATGAACCACAAGTACAACTGTTTCTCTTTCTTAAGGCCAGTCTACAACCAACATACCCGCTTGTCGGACTCGCAACTACGCAATCACAAATGCACTCGTAATTACGCTTTTATTAAATACAAAATAGACTGTCTATAATGAAAAGTCGTAAAACGTAATTTCAACCAATAGGAACAAACATCAATGATGACTATAAAAGTCAAATTCATATTAATGTTTTCAAATAAGAAATAAATATTTAAAAAATATTTAAATGATTAAATACACATGATTTTAATTGAAAATCCTGTATTAATTACTATACATTTCCAAGCGTTTTCGTCATAGACCAAATAACTTCATATTATTTGATTTTAGTAGTCCATCCATATTTGTTTTTTGATTGGCTGAACGCAAGCCAACGCAACTACATAAACGCAAGAGATGGACAATGTTCATCTCCTCCCGACAAGCTGGTCCGACAGTTCTGACACACGATTGTGTTTGCGTAAGCTATTGTAGACAAACAAAATTACGTTATTGCGTAGTTGCGAGTCCGACAAGCGGGTGCGTTTGGTTGTAGACGGGCCATTACTCTGACTGTGCTTGCATTGTTCCTACAAACCATTATCCCTACCACAGATAGTACCTTGCCGGCCAGTATATTGTTGTCCGTATCACTACCACTAGGAGGTAAGGCAGTGAACTGACACACCAGTAGTAATAACAAAGTGGTGGGGGTCAACAGATTTTACTATATGTTTGTTATTTTAATTAATTCAATTAAGTTCATTAATAAACACTAATATGAAAATAAAAGGCAATTGAAATGTCACTTTGGGTCAACAGGCTGGGAAAATGTTATATCTATGGTTGCGATTGAAAAAGTTTGGGAAACACTGGTGTAGGAAAATTATTACAACCAGACCCGGTGCCTTTTTCTTACCCACGGTATGGCATTTAAAGTGTCAGCTTATTCCTTATTTTGTGCTGGTTTCAGATGTTGCATTGCCCTGCTTAAAGTGGAGAAGATGCTCGACATTCACTTGATACCAGATGTGACTCCTCTGTGGGGAAAAGTTTGGGAAACTGTCCTGAGGTATGATCTCAAATTCGCAAATAAATTTTACTCGTGTTATAATTTTCTTATCTTTTATAATTCAAATAATGTGCGCTGTAAAAGCTGCTAAAGGTTTGCTGAATAGCTCTTAAGGCAACAAAATTAACAATTCCTTAAATTGAAAAATAACACCTGGATACGGGAATCGAACACAGAACTTTTGGCTTACTGTGCCGCCAATGCTCTAACCACATTGCTCTCCAGGAATCCTCCTATGTGCAGGGTCATTTGCTCTTATTTCAAAGCAGAGTCTACGAGGAACATGCGGAAATCACCAACTACATATTATCAATTAAGCTCACAAGCTCTCAGATAATGCAGACATCTTC
>CABEEJ010001380.1:71037-133262 GCA_901482245.1 Timema douglasi
GGGGGGCTTTATGCTGCCAATACTACAATGACAACTGTACACACGCGCATATCATGATGGATGGATAGTTCAGTGGCTAGATCATTGATATACTAAGTCAAAGGTTCGGGTTTGAGTCCCGTTTCCAGGTGTAATTTTTCAATTTAAAGAATATATTTAGATGCGGTTATAATTGTAATTAACAAATATATAATAGCTTGGCTATTTAATCCACTATGATATGCACATTCGTACAGTTATTGTACTATTGTTATTATAAAGCCTTCTCTAGTCAAAGATGGCTGCGTTATCTGTTAGCTCCTGATCTTAATTGACCATACATGTATAGCCGATGATTTCTGCACATACATCACAGACGTTACTTTAAAATATGAGTGGAGAATAACCCTTATCACAGGGCGGTTCTTGGATAGCCCAGTGGTTAGACCATTGGCCTACTAAAACAAAGTTTCCAAGTTTGATTCCCATGTTCAGGTGTTGTTTTTCAAATATAATAAAGAATATGATATTTAGCTGTGGCTATTACTGTAATTAACAAAAATATGTTATCTTGGCTATTTATTCCATCAAAATTAACAATATTAACAACAGATAATGTAACAATATTTTAATCGTTCCTTTTGTGTGTTCCTATTTATGTGTTATATCATGCTTTGCCAATTTTGTTTAAAAATCGAGTGGCCCAATGGATAAATAATTTTATTCATCCAATATGGTTGTGTGGGTAGATTTCTTACGTGCTTATAATATTTAGAGAACATTGTGAAAATAAAAGGTTAGAAGTAGTTAAGAGAAGTATAATAGAAACAAAAAATGTTGGAATAACCTATAGGTAATATAAAATGTTTAAAAATGTGATGGCTCAATGATTAAATAATTTTACCAATTAGCTTTGCCAATTTTGATTTTCTCCCTTTGGTTTTATGGTTTCTTCATTTAGGAAGTTATGTTGTATGTTTCTTCTCACTCTAGACCCGCCTCAGTGGCGTAGTTGGCTAACGCGCTTGTCGTGTTGAGCTCTACTGCTGAGGACGGGGAGATCGAGGTTCGAATCTCGGTCGGGTGAACTGGGGGTGGTTTTTCCTAAATGGTTTTCCACTCTCCCTCCACGCAAATGCGGGTTCACTTCCTCTAATTCAACCTTCCCAATTCCTAATCCATTAGAGTAATTAGTACTTAAAGCGTATAACCTGAATGGGTAGTAAGACGCGGTGCTAAATATTCCCATTCTCCCTCTTGAAGATTTTCAATAAATTAAATCTAGATCCAGGGATTTAGCAATAGCAATTTGATTTTATTCTAAGAGACTGCCATTATCTCTCTGTCTACTAGTAACACTGTAACGTATGATCGGTATTACTCCTTTGTTGGTTTATATCCCTCTATACTGTACTTTCTTCAATGTATACATTAAAACCATTATAACAAACTGTGTTTGGTAGGACTGTGGGTCTGAATCAGTGTGAGGAAGGTAGCCACCAGCTACTACAAGCGATGCTGGTCCATGGCAAGTTCACATCTCCTAACCCCCTTCTTCTCACCTATCTATCTAACGCTATCAAGCTGTCGCCGCCAAGCGCATGCACACTTGATATATTGTGCCACCTCTGCGACGTGCCCGACACGGTCTCTGGCAACCCGCAACCCGTCAAGTTGGCACTTCTGGATTGGCTGTTGCCCAGAAGGGAAGAGGCGAGCCTGGGGAATGACAAGTTGGCGACGCTGTGTCCGCGAATAGTGGCCAGGACGTTGGTGCGACTAGTGGTGAAGTGCTCCCCAAAGCGCGGGGTAGAAAGGGAGGTGAATCTCGCCGTTGACGACCTTGACCTTGTCACAAGTATTGAAGAAAGTTATGTGGATACTACCTTTGAAGGAGGACTTTTGGTAAAAGACCCAAATTGTGCTGTTGAAAAAAAGTCTGAAAAATATTTACAGGTAATCTTTTGACAAATTGAAAATTGATCTTTCTGAGAAATATTTTATCAGTATGAAAAATAAAGACCTATTAACAAAAGCCATAAGTCCAAAGTATTAGAACTTTTGTGTTTCAATGTGTGTGGGACTTTTACTGTAAAAATACTATTTATTGGTGGTATATCATCATCATCATCATTCCCAGTCTGTGGCTAGGTCAGTTTAGTAAAATGCCTCCAACGTCCTTTATCCTTCCACCACTCTTCCTCCTTTAATTCCTTCCATTCGTCTCCTCTCACTTGAACATTTTTTGTTATTTGATCCTCCCATCTGTTTTGTGGCCTCCCTTGCTGTCTTTTTCCTACACTTCATTTTCAAAATTTTCTTCGGCATCTTCTCTTTTTTCATCCTTGTTACATGCCCATGCCATCTCAGTCTTGCTTCATCTTCTATCTCATGTACTCCCTGCACCTCTACTCTTTCCCAGATAACTTTATTCCTAATCTTGTTTCTCCTCGTGATAGCTAACATTTTCCTCTAAAACTTCTCATGGCCTCCAATTTCCTTGTCTCTCTTACATTCATTCATTGACCATGTTTCTGCTCCATATGTGACAATGGGTATAAAGTACACCCTGTACAGTACTGCTTTACACTTCAAGGAGACTTACATTATCTATACCAGGTTTCTCACCTATAGAACAACTCTCCCTGCTGTCCTCTTTTCATTAAATCCTCTCTCTCTACCTTCACCTTTCTCCTCAATCACGTTTCCAAGATATTTTACTTTCTGTACTTTTTGTGGTACAACCTCAACATATTATAGGAAAAACTTAACAACCAGATCCAGGCCATTATTTTAACACTCAACTGGATGCATGAATGCTATAAATAGTAAATTTATTTTATACTAATGGAAATTGATAAAAAGAAAAAGGATAAATAAACCAATATGTGTAAATTGAATGAAGAAAGCCCAATTAGAGAAAGAGAAAAAATGTGGTAAGAATCTATTGCACAAAGGTGACATCTTTCTTTTTATCTTATTTAGTAGAAATAGTCAAACACACATTTAAATACTGATTTTAACACAAATTGAGTAAGATGTTGGCATTGTTGCCTTTATCAAACAAAAAGAGAAAAGGGAATACACTTTACACAAACACTGAAATTTGAATTCAAAATGGAGTGATTCACTATTCATTACTTCTTCTCTTTTTGTTTGATAAAGGCAACATTACCAAAATATAACTCAATGTGTTTTAAAATCGGCATTTAAATGTGTATTTGACTATTTCTACTATATAAGATAGAAAGAAAAAAAGAAGATGCATTGGATTCTTCCCACATTGGTTCTCTTTCCCTAGGTGGGCTTTCTTAATTAAATCTACACTTATTAGTTTATATTTTCTTTTTCTTTGTTTCCATTAATTTCCATTATTATGAAATTATTTATCCATTGGGACATATCATTGTTAAACATAATGACTACATTGTCAGTGTCTAGTAATATTTAGGTAATATCACCTGCTTCTTCTTTGTGTTGTGAACCTGAGTCAGCCAGCTAAATGGAAACAGTCTGTAATAATATAGCAAAGATGTTATTATATTCCGTTCACGATAGGTTTTTACCAGGATGACAGTTCGAAAATCATATATTTAGGTTTTGGGTTGCCAACACTTGTAAAAGATCACAGTTTTGTTATAAATGTAAAGATCTTTAATTACCTGTTATATATTACATTTAAAATAACGTAAACTTAAGTTTTCCCATACTATTTCATTTTTTCAAATAATTTCTTTTTATCCAACTCGAAACAATATTTTAAACATAATTAAAAATACTTATATTTTGTTTTGGAGCGTTACTGATTTTGTGTAATACAGTGCATACATCAATACCTTTTAATACAGGCATCGTATTTACTTGGAAAAGAGAAAATTGTTGTAATTATTTTACATACAATAAATGATTTTATGATTATTTTATCGTATTTTGAAATATTTAACTGAATAAAGTATTTTCATCAACTGCGTGTCCGCATTATTGTAAAAAACGTGTTTACCGTTATGTTTATCATATGGTTTAAAATTCGTCAGTCGTCATTTTGAGGCTATGTTCGTTAGAAGTTTTTGTGAAAGTGGTGTGAATATTTTTTAAGTGGAAAAAAACTATAAATAAACTTTGTGTCCGACCTTAAATAAATATATAAATAATATTGGCCTAAATTACCGCGGTTAACTATCACATTAATATATTACCATCTGTTTTCATTACAGTCATCCAAAGTGATAGATGTCAGCTGTTGGCGTAGTGATATATTAGGGATTACTTCTAGTAACATTTTGAGCTGTCATCCAGGTAAACCTAGCTCGTGAATGCCTTATACGCTCAGTTCTTTTGTATATAGTTAGTTGCACATCATTGTTTTGGAACTAACATTTGAAATAAAAACACACCTACTAACTATAAGAAGTATTGAAACTAGTTCAGTAGGAGCTGGAGGCTTCACGAGAGTATGCTCTTGCACCAGGTCGATGTAGAGCTAGACCACCACTCTTGCACCAGTTAAATTTTGAGTTAGACCACTGATGTATATTTAAAATTGATTATTTAAATAATTAAAAATATATATTCATAACAAAACTCTTAAATCTTAAGCTTTCTTTGATAGTAACCAAAAAATAAATTATGATTCAACTTAATGTTCATAAGGAAAGTTTATATATATAACTTATATAAAAATGTTTGGATGGCAAGATTCGGTTTTTTTTTTAAACCGTCATTATTCCATGTAAAATCTGGATTAAGGCTGTTCACTTACTGATGGCCTCTTACTATTTGATACCATCTTGCCCTAAGCTATTGGTTTTCTAGAAACCCTACAAAGAGATAACTTTCTATATCTTCTTTTATCAAAGCCCCCCCTACAAAGAGATAACTTTCTATATCTTCTTTTATCAAAGCCCCACACTATCTTCCTTTCATTAACCAACTCATTCGCTGATCATGACATTTCATTGGCCATCTACTTCACACCCTCTTTGTTATGTTTCCCCCCCCCCCCCCCCCCCCCCCCCCCACCCCCCCCCCCCCCCCCCCCCCCCCCCCCCCCCCCNCCACCCACACCCCCCAACTCCCTCTACTCCTCACCTCCAAACCCTCAAATTTCCTTGGCACAAAACACATCCCAACAAGTGACGAGAAGAGTTAACATCGAGTCATTGATTACCAGACACAATTCAAGCCGAATAAATAATATTTTTTTAAGAAGATTGAAATTGTAAGCCCATAAATCTTTCAATGCCCGCTATTGAGTTGATATCAAGCTTGGGTTGAATGGATAGATAATTATGTTAATACATATCAAAAATGTTTTAAACTGGTTTTTGAATAGTTAGAAAAATTATGCTATAGTAAATTATAGAATAAACTTTTAAATATATTTTAAAAGTAACAGAAACACTAATTTTGATACAATTCAACATATTCTAGAGTACAGCTACTCACTTGGTGCAGGCCTTCTACCAGAAAAGTTAGAGCATTAATGATTTTTTAAGATGAGCATAATTGTATTATATTTGGAAGAAGGTATAGGAAAGGAAACTATATGTTTATATGTTTCTATCCACCTCACCTATACCTTCTTCCAAATATAATACAATTACCTCATAAAGCAAAAAGAGGTTTTCCTTATAGAGTTATAAACCAAAAAGAGGTTTTCTTTATATAGATACATTAAGATGAACATAGTACACTTTTTGCATTGAGCTGTTCTTGATACTATCTTGCATTTAGCTTATTTGTGTTTCAATAGCCCTACAGAGAGATGCCTTTCCTAATTATTTTTTTATTTACTCTTCATAAATTCCTCTGAGTAACAAGCAGATTACTCACTTAGTGATCTTGACACTCCAATGACTATCTGCACATTACCTTCTTAGTTGGGTTGTTCTCATTTTACCCTTCCCCCTCTTTCCCCATTCCCCTCTAATTGTGCATTATTTCACAAACCACATCCCCAACAAGTAGAGAGAATAGTAAACAATAAGTCATTCATCAACAGACACACCGTGACAAGCATATTAACAGCCTTTTTCAAGAATATCAAAATTACGAGCCCATAAATTTGTTGATCCTTGTCTCGAGTAATTATTTTAGGCTTGGCTCGAAACTCTGAATATTCACAGATCTCTCGTAAAAATATTGAAATTTTTATTTGTCTCTAGGTATATTCCAAATATTCGATTCAATTTCAATTTGAATTGAAAAAAATGGACTTAGCACACCCCTGATATTTTATAATGCTTTGCCGGACTTCCTTCTACGCTGTCACTTTCATGTTGTGTTCCTACACCCTCAGTACATCCTCAAATGTTTGTAACCAACAGGTGACCTGGCGGTCTAGGGGTAAGGTGTCAGACTTCTGTGCTGGCGGCTGGGGTTCAATCCTCGGTCCCGGCAAAAAATTATCTGATTACCAAACCCTTCCTTCACCTCTGACAAGACATCTTGTGAATGTGAGGAATGCCAGGCCTCCACCGTGGTTCGGATTCCACGTTAAACTGTAGGTCCTCCATTTCATCTCACAATCACCCTACCATAACACATTTAGCGCAAGTGCGTATAACCTGAACAGGTAGTAAGACGCGGTGCTAATAATAATAATAATAATAATAATAATAATAATATTAATAATAACCAACACATTGTCACTAGATTGTACAAACAATAAAACATGTTGTGAATGCACTCTAGGTGTCGGCAGCGCAAGTGAACCAAGAAGCCCTAGAGAGGTTGGAAGAACTACTTAGGAGAGACTCGACCCTTCTCGAGGACAGGGCTCTAATGCCACCCGGCCAGAGCGAGAAGTTGTCGGCACTTCTAGCTCTAATAACGCACTTGTCACTGCTCGTCAGCGTGATGTCCTTCATGGTATCCTGGGGTATCATCCAGAGACAAGACCTGCCAACACACAGGTCATTTTTAATATGGTTTACTACTTGTCTCCTTAAGGAAAACCCCTTTACTCTTTTTGAGGTACATTTTATTGTACATGGAAAAAGGTACAGGAAAGGTCGTTAGAAACATATAAAAGGGAACAAAGACTATATAACTCTTACCGCTACCTACTTCCATATATATATATAACACCATATTGTTTACTTGCACATTCCTTGATTGATATTGATTTATTGTTAAACAAATTCATTCATTATTTGCTACTTATTAGCAGTGACGGAGCTTGATCTTTCTTTTTGGTGGGGCCAAGTCAAAGCTTACTGATATTGATTTTTTCTCACCACATGTTCTTTGAGCCGTCCATGACACTTTCCCCACTGTACACAGCGCCAATGAGAACTCCTCTTTCTATTGGCTCACTTGGCGGCCACTATCGCTCACGTTTTACCGCACCAATGAGAAGCTCCCTTTTCTCCTCCCATCGTGACTCACGCTGCCGGGACTCCTTCCTACCTCCCACCGCGACTTAGGTTGCTGGGACTCTATCCTAACTCCCACCGCGACTTATGTTGCCGGGACTCTATCCTACCTCCCACCGTGACTCACGTTGCTGGGACTCTATCCTACCTCCCACTGCAACTTACGTTGCTGGGACTCTATCCTACCTCCCACTGCGACTTACGTTGCTGGAACTCTATCCTACCTACCACCGCGACTTAGGTTGCTGGGACTCTATCCTAACTCCCACCGCGACTTATGTTGCCGGGATTCTATCCTACCTCCCACCGTGAATCACGTTGCTGGGACTCTATCCTACCTCCCAATGCAACTTACGTTGCTGGGACTCTATCCTACCTCCCACTGCGACTTACCCGTTGCTGGAACTCTATCTTACCTCCCACTGCGACTTACGTTGCTGGGACTCTATCCTACCTCCCACTGCGACTTACGTTGCTGGGACTCTATCCTACCTCTCACCACGACTCGTGTTGCCGGGACTCTATTCTACCTCCCACCGTGACTCACGTTGCCGGGACTCTATTCTACCTCTCGCTGCGACTCGCATTGCTGGGACTCTATCCTACCTCTCGCTGCGACTCGCATTGCTGGGACTCTATCCTACCTCTCACCGTGACTTACGTTGTTTGGACTCTATCTTACCTCTCAACGCGACGACTCACGTTGTTGGAACAATCTCGCTGACCTTGTTCCTACCTTTACCCACACGGGTCAAAACACAACGTTGCCGTCATCGTGACATCAACCAGTTACCCCCAAAGCCGCAGGAAGGGATAACAAGCACTCACTGTGGATGAACTGACTGTGGAAATATTAGATCTGCAAACCCTGCCTTGGTCAACAAATTTTTCTTGAATGATAAAAATCTATAGCACAACTTACAGAGGAAGTAAAGCACTTAGTCCCATGGCGGGTATGGCATGCAAAATAACACTAGAAGATATGTGAAAATACCTTTCCGGCAAAATAAATAGGTCCTCTCACCCTCTCATAGAAATTCTTGTGTGCTGGTATACCAACTCCTTCCCCAATTCATACCTTTCATATCACACACAGCACTCTGTATAATCATTGTATTCCATCAGCTGTATTATAGCAAAGATCAAGTCTATTGACCTCTCTGTGCTGTTCCTCTCTTTTTATTTCCTATTTTCTTTTCCAGTATCTTCTTGTATATTTTTGTACAGTCGAGGTGACCTGGTGGTCTAGAGGTAAGGTGTCAGACTTTTATGCTGGCGGCCGAGGTTCAATCCTCGGTCCCGGCATAGATTTATCAGATTACCAAACCCTTCCTTCACCTCTGACAAGACATCTTGTGAATGTGGGGAATGCCAGACCTCCACCGTGGTTCGGATTCCACGTTAAACTGTAGTTCCTCCATTTCATCTCACAATCATCCTACCATTGCACATTAGCGTAAGTGCATATAACCCGAACGGGTAGTAAGACGCGGTGCTAATAATAATAATGTACAGTGGAATGTCAGCATTATTTCTATATAATTCGAACAAGGTACCAAAAGACTGGAAAAAGTGAGTTATAGTACTAATTTTCAAGAAAGAGAGAAAGGATAAATGAAAAATTCATCATCACCATCATCACCATTATCGTCATCATCATCACCATCATCACCATCATCATCATCATCATCATCATCATCTTCATCTTCTTCATCACCAACACACTATATAACTTTTAATATTTTTTGTTATGTTAAAACAAATTGATAACTAAACTAACCAATATCGTAAACACTATGAACATTTTGTTTATTACAGTCTTTGTGTTGTCATGCGAAACCTGCTGCTAAAAGTGTGGACCTGTGGCGAGTTGTTTTTGACGGACCCTGAAGTGAACAGAGCTGCGACCCTGAACTTGGTGACCCACCTAAAAGCCTTGCTCCCCACAGATCTTCAGGCAGATGTGGTGCTCCAAGTGAGGAACGCAGTGCCTGCGGAGCTCGTGACAGCTCTAATTTCACTGTTGCCTGTCAAGACAGTGCTCCACCTTAATGAAGACTGTGAGTCGAAATGTCGGGATAGCTAGTGGTTGGGTTTATAACAAGCGAGGGATAAACACAGTTGCCACTCCCTTGTTTTTTTATGTTATTATTCACGTTTAAAAACAAGAGCTCTTAGTGGTACCTTACTGGCCTTAACAATTTACATTTCATACTAAATATTTTAATAACACACCATATGGAGATACACTTTTAAGGAAATGTACCAAATTTGTATAAGCAACGGGCTCAAACATTAGCAATGGATTAAATAACCTTATGAACGCAGTTCTGGCTTATTCTCTGTAATGCAAACTTCTTCTTCAATGGATAATTATTATTAGTTACATAACAAAACTTAATATGCCAAGGAGGATAATAAGTAAATTAGAATTCTGGTAGGAAAGACCTTTGGGAAAATACAAACTATTTTTGTGGTCAATATTGATAACATTTTACTGTATTATTCGTGTTATCTTATAATTGTATTGTTGGTGACCTGGCGGTCTAGGCGTAAGGTGTCAGACTTCTGTGCTGGCGGCCGGGGTTCAATCCTCGGTCGCGGCACAGATTTATCTGATTACCAAACTCTTCCTTCACCTCTGACAAGACATATTGTGAATGTGAGGAATGCCAGGCCTCCACCGTGGTTCGGATTCCACGTTAAACTGTAGGTCCTCCATTTCATCTCACAATCACCCTACCATTACACATTAGCGTAAGTGAGTATAACCCGAACGGGTAGTAAGACGCGGTGCTATTATTAATAATAATAATAATAATAATATAATTGTATTGATTAGGGGTCTGCGAGCACCAGTTTTTTTTATTCGAGTTGATCTCGAGCGAGTTTATCATGAAGGTCCACAGTATCAAGCCAAGTTGAACTTGGGTTGATTATATATGTATATATATAATTTTAAAACTGAACTATATAAATAAAAACCGTGTATGTGTTAAAATTATTTTAGTTTATGAATCTAAATTTAAAAAAAGTTTTAAAATTCAAAATTGTTTATTTTTAAATACAATGAAATCTTTGTTAATATACATCTCTGTTAGTGGACTCTTCATTATAATAGACCGCTTAAATTTCCCTGGCAATATAACATGGGCTCTTACAATAAAACAACCTCCCAATACAGGACTTCTCAATAACCGAAACGGACACTTCTAAAGAGGCATATGCTTAACACACTCTAATTCTAATCTCTGAAGTGTAAGGAAGTATTGTAAAGGGTGTACTTTGTACACATTGTCAAATATGAAGCAGAAACATGGACATTGAATGTAAGAGAGACTAAGAAAGTCGAGGCCACGGGAATGAAGTTTGTGAGGAGCAAAATAGGAAAAACAAGATTAGGAATGAAGTTATCTGGGAAAGAGTAGGGATACATGTAGCACATGAGATACTAGAGCAGGGTGTCTACCATCCGGGAAAATCAGGGAAAACGGGAACTAGCCGGGAATTTGAAGTGCTTGGGAAAAAACGGGAATAAGCCGGGAATTTGGTAAATCACAATAAAAATCCGGGACAATGATATTTTACTCAAAATATGAAATACAATAATCAATAAATTATGTCATGTTTTTGCTTGTAGCTGTGTAATATATTTTTAATTCCTAGTAAACAATTTTAATTCAAATTTAAAAAATTATTATTATAAAAAAAATTAGTAGAAAAACGAGGGAGGAGGGGGGGGGGGCAAGTTAAAAGGATGTGACATACTTTTTTAGTCGGGAATTTTAGGAAATGATCAGGGGAAATCAGGGAAAAGGTCGGGGATTTCATTGGTCAAGTTTAGTAGACACCATGTAGAGGAAGCAAGGCTGAGATGGCATGGCCATGTAATTAGGATGGAAAAAGATAGTATGCCAAAAAAAAGAGTTGGAAATGAAGGATGTGGAAAAAAGTCTGCAGGGGAGGCCAAGAAAGAGATGGGAGGAGCAGATAACAGAATGTGTTCAAGTGAAAGAGTAATGGTAGACATTAAAGGAGGAAGGTGGAGGCATTTTACTAAGCCGACCCGGCCACAGACTGGAAACAATTGATGGTGATGATAATGATGATAAATCTCTAAAACAGGGGGAAAAGGTTGAAATTACCGGTCCATATTCTTTATTTTAATGAGGGAATATCAGGAATGGCACTGTCTCGCGTGAAGTGTGAGTAGTCCCCGTCCAAGGAAAGTTTCTTAAATAGCCTACAGATTAATGACTGCGGTATTTCAAGGTAATACCTCCCACCCCTTAAGAGCCATCAGTAGGGGAAGGGAATGCTCCAGCCAGCAGTTGGCCGTGCCTGTGGACACAAATTACAGAAAGCCTATGTTCACATTTCATTTCCATATTGTTTTGTGTACTATACAATCTGACAGTAAACTACGTACATTATTTATTCATTATTCAATTATCCTGCATAATGCAGTAATACAGTGCAGTAATTATATTGTTTTAGGTATTAATAATAATAATATTTAGCACCGCGTCTTACTACCCGTTCGGGTTATACGCTTTAAGTACTAATTACTCTAATGGATTAGGAATTGGGAAGGTTTAATTAGAGGAAGTGAACCCGCATTTGCGTGGAGGTAGAGTGGAAAACCATTTAGGAAAAACCACCCCTCAGTTCACTCGACCGAGATTCGAACCTCGATCTCCCCATCCTCAGCGGCCGAGATCAACACGACAAGCGCGTTAGCCAACTACACCACTGAGGCGGGTCCGTTTTAGGTATTATTCACAGTATATGGATGAGTATAGATTAAACAATGTTCAAGAAGTGTGAATAAAAATATAAATATTTCTGTATAGCAGAAAACTCTTACAACAGGCTTTTTTTCTATCCCAGAAGGTGACAGCTATTAAGTGATTTCACTGTAATTATAAAAAAAAAGCTATAGTAAATTATAGGATGAAATTTTAAATATACTCTGATAGTACCAAAAAATTAATTATAATTTAATTTAATACTACTTGCCTCAGTGTTTGAATGGTCCAAGGGTCACTCTCATTTTATTAAAATGGCCTGCTGAAGACAAGGCGATCAGGGTTCAAATCTCATTTGGGTCAACTGAGTGTGGCTTTCCCCTAAACGGTTTCCCACTCTCTGTCCATGCAAATGCAGTTAGATTAACTTTTAAGATGCTTTCATACTCATTCCTACTTCATTAGAGTAATTATCATATATGCATATAATATGAACAGGTAGTAAGACTCAGTGATGATAATAATAATAATAATAATAATGTTCTTGAGAAAAGTTTTATAAAAAGCATTCATAAAAATTTGTTTAGATATGATAATTTAACAATATTAAAAATAATATATTAACCCCATCAGTGAGATAGATCATAATCATCATCATCATCATCCTCATCCTCATCATCATGTTTCCAGCCTGTGACTGGGTCAGTGTAGTTAAATTCCTCCATCTTACTCTATCTTTCCACCATTCTTCTTACTTTAATTGTTTCCATTCTCCTCCTCTCACTTGCACACTTTTGTTATCAAATTGGTGACCTGGTGGTCTAGGGGTAAGGTGTCAGACTTTTGTGCTGGCGGCCGGGGTTCAATCCTCGGTCCCGGCAAAGATTTATCTGATTACCAACCCCTTCCTTCACCTCTGACAAGACATCTTGTGAATGTGGGGAATGCCAGGCCTCCACCGTGGTTCGGATTCCACGTTAAACTGTAGGTCCTCCATTTCATCTCACAATCACCCTACCATTACACATTAGCGTAAGTGCGTATAACCCGAACGGGTAGTAACACGCGGTGCTAATAATAATAATGTTATCCAATTATCCCTTCTCTTGGCCTACCTCACACTCTTTTTCATACATATTTCAGTTCTGACATTTTCTTTGGCATCATCTCTTTTTTCCATTCTCATAACATGCCCATACCATTTCAGTCTTGTTTCCTCTACTAATCTCATATACTACTTGTAGCCCACTTTTTGCAAGATATCTTCATTTCTAATCTTGTTTCTTCTCGCGACAGCTAGCATGTTCCTCACAAACTTCATTCCCATGGCCTCCACTTTCCTAGTATTTCGTACATTCATTGGCCATGTTTCTGCAGCATTTTTGACAATGTGTACAAAGTACGCCTGTACAAAACTTCCTTACACTTCAAGGGAACTTCCCTTCTCCATAGCAGACCTCTTATACACCTGTAGAACATTTCTCTCTGGTGTCCTCTTCTCATTATACCCTCTCAACATCCTCCTTTTGCCTCAAATCACGCCTCCAAGATATTTTACGTTCGGTACTTTTCTCAGCTCTACTCCATCCAACTTTATAGCTTTATTAGGCCTTATCCTCTTCCTTGTCATTACCATCATTTCACACTTGGCCATGCTAAATTTCACTCCACACTCTTTCACTTCTTCATTACTTTCCTGTTTTTTCTCTTCTTTCTCCTCCCGTATCATCAAATCATCAGCAAACATCAATCATGGCTTTTTTTCCTGCCACTTTTTTCATGACGATTTCTATTACCACTACAAATAGTAATGGTGAAAGAACACTCCCCTGCTTCCCTCCATTTTTGTTATTTAGAACCACTTTGTCCTTCAACTCTCCGCCTTAATACAACTTTTGTTATCCTCATACATGATTTTCACTCTTATTACAACTCCTCTTTCCACTTCGGCTTCCTCCATCGCTTTCCAAACTTTATATCTTCTTTTCATCATCTGCTGTATGACAAAGATTAAATCTAATGTAGACCTTTGTTCACTTAATCTTTGGTTTTCTTCTCTCCACCTTCCTTTCATTTAATTTCTTATTCTCTTTTCCGGTACATTCTCATATATTTTTATTCAATGGCACATCACCGTTATTCCTCTATAATTTGTACACCCCTTGCTGTCTCCTTTCTTGAAAATAGGTATTATAACTCCCTTTTTCCATTCTTTCAGAATCCTGTTATCCTTCCAAATCACTCTCAGCATCCTGTATAACTATTGTATACTTACTTCGCCCGCAGCTCTTATAATTTCCACAATCAGTGCTTTCCCTTGTGTCATCAATTAGTAATAATCCCATTATACTTAGTCCATATGGAGTGCAGCTGTTCATTTGGTATTGGACTCTTACCAAAGAGAGTAATCCCTGCAGAGATATGCCTTTCTCTGTCTTCTTTTATCTACATCTCATACTCTCTTTATTTCATCAACAAAACCAGTTTACTCAGTTGTTGGCCTTGACACTTCAATTACAATACCCTCTTAGCTAGGTTCTTCTCCCCTCTACCTCCTTTTTTCCCACCCCCAAAACTTTAAACTTCATAATATCAAACACATACCAGCAAGTTGGAGAGAGAGAAAGAAAACAATTAGTAATTCATCATCACTTGAAATTGCTAGCCCCTACATCTCTTGAGGAGGGCTTGAGTATCTGTTTCAAGCTCGACTCAAAGCTAGAAAATGGATATTCGCATATCCCTGGTGTGAACTGTGTTCTTTTCATCGTAAAAGCCTTATTGTTTTCATTCTCTTTTATATGCTTCTATCCACCTTTCTTGTTCCTTCTTCCAAATACATCAAAAAGCAGAAACATGTTTTCTTTAAAGATATACACAGTAGAGTACTTCCAGTATTTTAATAATTTCACTTCTTTCAATGACAGGAGAATATAAAACTAATTTTGGGGCGACCATTCCGAAATGAATCCCAAGCTTTTCTGGTCAAAGTTGAACACTATCTGTTAGAACATTTGTGGCAAGTGATTTTATTACAATAATAAAGGAAATTTAAAAACATGACTCATTGTATGTTGTGTGGAGGATGTCTTAGTGGGTGCCTGTTCGCCCTGGTAAGTCCTATAAAGAATATTTGGTGTTGTTATAAATTAAATTCAATAAAGAAACCAATAAAAATATCCCTCTTTTCCCTACCTTCTCTATATAATAATAATAATATGTACCTCAAGGCCTTGATTCACTAACAAGTGCAATTCTGCTCCGGCACAAGTCTAGAAATGGCGCAACTTTGCACCCAAGATACTCCCAAAGATGCGCCTTATTATTGACTCAATTTTCGTATTCATTAAACATTTATAGAAACTTTAAAACTTATTTTAAAGCTATACTAACCACCATATTTAGTGACGAGATGTCTTTGGACTCGGAAGAATACAATCCTCCTTGGATCCAGACAAAGATTACACAGCTTGTGGTTTTGTTTGATGTTTTGTTTTGTAATAATGCAAGAAATACCATTGCGTTGTTTGAATGTAAAAATTCAACAATGAAAGGTAAGTACCTAATTGCTTTGTCACCACTATATAAATTGAAGCAAATTTTATGCTTGACAGGCAAATTTTATTTTAATATCATTATTATTAATTGGAGTACAGTTAACTAATAATGGTATTATAAGCCATTACAATAATATGCCGCCATTTAAATTTATTGAAAAGACAATAATTATTTAATATTTGCGCTTATTCTAGAGTGGTGGCAAATAAAAGGCACGACTTTGCTTTCTAATTGCGCCATTTCTTTTAGTGAATAGGTATTTGGGTACATTTTTCAAACTTGCGCCGGCACAACTATTTGCTCCTGTTAGTGAATCCAGGCCCAGAAGAGCAAAAAAGTGTGGTATATTACATAAAATATTAATTGAAAAATAAACCATTGGAATGTTTGTTTTAATAGATGACATTGACGAAGAAATGGATGTTGAAGAGGAAACAATGCGATCTGAGTCGTCATTGTCGTTTTCAGGTAATGTTAGTTTAGCTAGGCATGAATGAAAATAAACAAATGGATGATTAATTAGAAAATTCATTGTAAATACTTTTTTTTTTAACTTAAAACAGCTAGACAATATTTTTTTCCATAGTAAAAAATGAATTCAATATGTGTGTTTTTACTCATGCATGTGTGATATTTATATCATCATCATCATTATCACCACCACCACCAACAGTTTCTATCCTGTGGCCGGGCCAATTTAGTAAAATGCCTCCACCTCCCTCTATCCTTCCACCATTCTTCCTCCTTTAAACACTTCCATTCTTCTCCACTCTCACACTTTTTGTTACATGTTCTTCCCATCTCTTTCTTGGTTTTCCTTGCGGTCTTTTTCCTACATACTTCATCTCCATAATTCTCGTTTGTTTTCTCTTTTTTTATTTTATGTCCTCATTTCATGACCATACCATCTCGGTCTTCATTTCTCTACTATCTCATGTGTTCTCTTTACCCCCATTATTGCCCAGATAACTTCATTCCTAATCTCCTTTTCCCCCTTCTGAATTCTAACGTGCTCCTCAAATTTTGTATTCAAATGTGCTTCATATTTCTGCTGCATATATAACTATGGGTACAAAGTACACCCTATATATCACTTCTTTGCATTTCAAGGGCACTTCCCTTTTCCATAGCAGGTCTCTTACAAACCCTATAGGACATCTCTTTCTACTGCCCTCTTCTTATTAGTTCTCCACCCCTACCTCCCTCAACCCGTCCTCCTTAACCTCAATCACGCTTTCAAGATATTTACACTCTGTAAATCTCTCAGCTCTACTTCAGCCATCCTTAAATCATTTATAGGCCTTATCCTCTTCTTTATCATACCCTCGCTTCACACTTCTTCATTCCATTTCTATTGCTGTTCCTGTGCTTCCTCTTCCTTCTTCCTCCCCTTACCCTCGAGTCATCAGCAATTATCATGACTTTCATTCTTTCCTCCTCCAATTGCCTTGCCACTTTATTCATAGCCATTTTCATTCATCATCATCATCATCCTACTTGTCATCATCAACATAATCATATTTCAAATCCACTTTCCCAGGTGTGGCTAATGGTCGCTCTCCATCTAATGCTGTCTTTGTAAAAATGACCCTCATTGATAATATTCTAATTTGGCCTTGTGTTCTTTTACATATCTTTCTTCACTTGCTCTATCCCTCGCATCCTTGGTCTTCCAACTGGTCTCATCCTATTTACTTCAATTTCCTAGTATTGGCTTGCCTTCCTTCTGTTGTTCATTCATTATAGATGTCTTTACTACTTTAGTTGTGCTCTCCTTATTTTTTATAGCATACTGCTATTTTCTCTGGCATCTTTCCTATTAATCACATTCCTTATCCTATTTCTTTTAGTTCTTCTAAACATCATTTCATAGGCTTATAATATTGATTGTTGTCTCTATTGGTGAGGGTACAGGTCTTGAGAGCATAGGTCAAGATAGGAATATAATATGTCTCTAAAAGAGTCAATTTAGTCGTATGTAATATTTTACTATCCCAAAGCAGGATGTTCACTTTGTTATAGAACTGTGCTGCCTTATGAGTTCGGTTCGTCATGTCATTTTTTGCTGAAGTTATTTGTTGTTGTTATGCTGCTAAGATAGTTAAACTGCTCTACATTTTATATATCCTCACTATTCATCATTATATTGGCTTCTAATCCATTACAATTACAATTAATAGTGTTGAGAGAGCACTGCCCTTTATTGTTATTTTATTTATTTTTTATTTTATTCAGAACCACTCCCGTCCACCTCTTCTCCATCTTAACACAAGTCATGTTATCCTTAAAAATACTCTTCACTCTCATTACAACTCCTCTTTCCCCTCCAGCCTCTTCTATCACTTTCCAGACTTTATTTATATCCAAGCTAATGTATGCCTTCTCCACATCCATTAATATCATTACTAAGTCCTTTCCAAATTCAAACCTTCTTTCCATCAACAGTCATATGGTAGGTGATCTGGTGGTCTAAGGGTAAGGTGTCAGACTTCTATGCTGGTGGCCGGGGTTCAATCCTCGGTCCCGGCACAGATTTATCTGATTACCAAACCCTTCCTTCACCTCTGACAAGACATCTTGTGGATGTGGGGAATGCCAGGCCTCCACTGTGGTTCGGATTCCACGTTAAACTGTAGGTCCTCCATTTCATATCACAATCACCCTACCATTACACATTAGCGTAAGTGCGTTTAACCCGAACGGGTAGTAAGACGCGGTGCTAATAATAATAATAACAGTCATATGGCAAATATAAAGTCTATTGTAAGACCCCAGTTCCTTAAATCCGTGTTGTTCCTCTCTTCACCTTGCTTTTATTTTATATCTTATTCGGTTTTCCAGTATCCTCCTATATACTTTTGTACAGTGACATGTCAGCGTATTCCCCAATAATTTGTAGACCTCTTCCTGTCTCTTTCTTAAAAATTAATAATATAATTCCTTTATTACAGTCTTTCAGTACCTACCCTGTTCTCCTTCCATATTACTCTCGGCATCTTGTGTACCCATTGTATTCCTGTATTCTTATTTTTCCTGCAGCTCTTATCATTTACACAGTTAGTTCTTTCACACTTGGTGCTTTTCCTTGTTTCATCCTCATTAATGCATCCTCTCTCTACCTCTTTCCACGTGGGACACATTTCCTCTTCTTCTGCTAGTTCTTCATGCTCCTTCACTTCAATCTCATTCCTTTCTTCTTTCGGTTTAAGCATCTTCTCAAAATATCCCCTCCATAGTTCCTTTCTTCTTCTTCTCATGTCTTAATTGTTCTTCCTTCTTTGTCCATCATTCTAACTTCTTGGCTTTTCTCTCTTCTTTTGTTTCTTACCTGGCTATTTAACACCTTCTTACTTCCTTCCACATCCCTGATCCTCAAAAATTATACTCTTAAGTCTGCCTGCTTGCATTACTTTAAACCTTTCCAATGAACATTTCCAATCTAATCAAGCTTTTAGTTTTGTTTCCCTGGTTTTATGATTTTAAAGTATTAGGCTATGAATAAACAAATTTGTATAATCCAGTTTTATTTACTAAGTAAAAGAAAGTAGATATAGTGGTGTTAGTAGCTTGTTGCTGATGGGTTGTTTTTTTTCCTGCTTACAATCATAATTAAAAGTGGGTCAAATCCACATTTTCTCGAATCCTAATCTTCATTTTACCTACAAATTTTAAATATGGCTCTGAATATTAAAAAATATAATAACCATCGATGGCCGAGGTTCGGCTTAACCATTAGTAAACATTTTAATATTAGCTCTAACAAAAATAATTCTTATTCAAAATTTGGAAAAAATCCTCTTTTTAATTTGTTTTTAATCCTTGAATAATCTTAAGGATTCAAAGGGTTCGTCACTACTCATGATTATTTGTTATGGTTGAGTGCAAACAATACTTATTCCACTACATTGAATTTGTATGCAATAACTTTTAATTCATAAATTCAATGTCTTTTTCTAATCTCACATAAATGCAAAAAATACAACTGATAAGCTTTGAGAGCATAGCAGAGTACAGCATTAGCCCACAAAATGTGAACGTTCCCAAGAGGTCTGTCTTTGAATCCTGGTTCAGGGACTTCTGGCCGAAATTTATCAAATGGAGTCTTAGTGTATCATATTAACCTTAACCATTAGGTCTTGACCTCTAAAATTAGGGATGTTTTAGTGCTTTAAAAATCATACACGATAAAACTATATTTTGACTTAATTCTGACATACTACAAGGACTCATTATTTTTACATATTTTTAATTGGGGAAAGTATGAAAAATAAAGCACTCCTGATTTAACTATATAACATTTTCCAAGTAACTTTTATATAAGCTGAAACCATTAACTCACAATTAATAAGTAGTAAATGGTTGCTGTATATATATTATTATATTCTTACTGCTATCAAGATGAGATAATGTGACCCACCTCGATGGCGTAGTTGGCTAACGTGCTTGTCGTGTTGAGCTCGACTGCTGAGGACGGGGAGATCGAGGTTCGAATCTTGGTCGGGTGAACTGGGGGTGGTTTTTCCTAAATGGTTTTCCACTCTACCTCCACACAAATGCGGGTTCACTTCCTATAACTCAACCTTCCCAAGTCCTAATCCATTAGAGTAATTAGTACTTAAAGCGTATAACCTGAACGGTTAGTAAGACGCGGTGCTAAATATTAATATATCAGAGATAATGTGAGTATATGGTGTATATCCGTGTTGTTGACAGGTATTGACTCGCAGCGAGTGATTATCAGCGAGTCAAGTAAGCTGAGGCAAGAGGTAGCCAGTGTGATTCAAGCTTATTGCTATACTTCTGGTATGTAAAGTTGTCTTATTCATTAAAGAACTAACAATTGATCTCCTAAACTGTATAAGTAATTGGAAACATAGATACCAAAAGGTTTAATTTGTTAGGGGTTTGCAAGCAGGCTTTTTTAAATTTAAAGTTTATTGCTAGTTTGAGTAATATGGAGAAATGTTTATACTAGGAACATTTTAGGTTGAGTTTTTGTAATGTTTTCATGCATAAATCATAAGTATAAACATAATTTTTTTAAGAATGAAAATTTTTGTCAAAAAAGTTATGATCACAAAAATTAAGATTTAAAAAAAAATTGAATACATTTGTTCAGGTAATTTCTTTTAATCAAACAAACTAAAGTATTAAGGGATTATATTTGCTATGAAATAGTTTATTTAAGTTGAATCAAACTAATTAAACTCACATTTTTCTAGTTAAAATAAAAAAAATTCGAAGTACTCGAATTTTTTTGAGTTTTGTAAAAATATTCTGAGACGAGTTCGAATGACGACTAAAACTTGACTCGAATTCTGATTTTTGAGTTCTTGCACATCCCTAATAGTAAAGTACAAAAGTACAGTTTAATGATGAGGCAGTTAATGGCTAAGACAATCTTTTGAAACTTGGGAATGGAGTAAAATAAAGAAAGATGCACCAATGGGAAGAAACAATGGATAAATACTGAATCTAATCCACATTGGTGACATATTTCTGCCTTCTTTATTAGATTAACTTGTGCACAATCTTCATCAGGAGAATTAGTCTCATATCTCCTTGTCTATGGTTTGATAAAGGTAGTATTCAAAATTTAAATTTGTTTTTAATGGTTTCCTACTCTCTTCATACACACACACACACTCTCTCTCTGTCTCTTTCTCTCTCTCTTTCTCTCTCTCTCTCTCTCTCTCTCTCTCTCTCTGAATTCTACCTTCTTCAACCCTGCCCTATTGACGTAAATTTGCAAAGAGTCCGGAGTTTCACAAAATTTGTTTTTGTTTGTGTTGGCTTGTTATTGACTACTACCTGCACTGTACTCATTCTTGCCATAAATGGGTTTGCCAGTTACGGTTAGGCTAAAGATCTTTAGTGGTTTTTCACATTAGATGTATTGCCATTAGTTTTGTATCCTTACACCTCAATTCATCTCTGATATTAATTATTTTAATATGTTTTTCATGTATATATTTCTTAATAATGGTCACCATTTGTCTTGATAATTATGTTATGTCATGAATATTTTTAATATTTTTATTTTTTATCTCATATATATTTTTAATGCTTGTCGAAAGTGCAGCTTGACTTGTTTCTCAATATTAAAATATATTTAATTTTAACTTGTTATAATTTTTAACTTCTTATTAATTTCTTTAGTATACTATCCTTTCACATTTCTATTATAACCTTAGGTTTTTCAAAGTCTTAACCATAATCCTTACACCATGCTAATGTAAACGTGCTTTTTCTCATCCTAACCTCATCCACTCCTTTCCATGGATTAAACCATTAAATAATGTTGGTAATAAAGGGTGTGAACAAAAAAAATACAAACTATCCCAAACTTATTTATTCAAAACAAACTTGATAAAGAACTAACGTTAGCAGGTTTATTTCATCAATCATTGACTGGATTATGTTTATGTTACAGAGGAATCACTTACAGAGCAACAGAATTCCTGTCTCATGAATACGCTAGAAATCTTGTCTTATTCCACTGATTACAGAGATGAATGTAACTTTAAAATAGTGAGTAAATAAAATATATTTTAATATATTGGCAATTTCTAGGGTAGATAATGATATAAATAATGATATAAATATTTACTTACATGTGAATTAAAATAATATATTTTTTAATTCCTAATTCTTTCACCTAGTGAACATTTATTAAAAGGCTAGCCCGGTCGGTGACCTGGCGGTTTAGGGCTAAGGTGTCAGACTTCTGTGCTCGAGGTCCAGGGTTCAATCCTTGGTCCCGACTCATATTTATCTGATTACCAAACCCTTCCTTCACCTCTGACAAGACGTGTATTAATCACATGTTAATGTGTGGAATGCCAGGCCTCCACCGTGGTTTGGATCCCACGTTAAACTCTAGGTCCTCCATTTAATCTCACAATCGCCCTACCATTACACATTAGTGTAAGTGCGTACAACCCGAACAGGTAGTAAGACGCGGTTCTAATAATAATAATTACCTGTTTCAGTGGCCACATGGCCTAAGGGGCTATTCTTGCATTAGATTAGACCAGGGCTTCTCAACCTATTTTCATCTGCGACCCCTTTGGACCAGACACATTTTTTCATGACCCTTCACTCATGTTATAAATGCAATTGGTAGTATATAGTCAATTTACTGGTTTTGGATGTACTTTTTTTTTTGCGTGAACCTTGTTTGATGAAACCCTGTTTTGCGCAAACCAGCCATAACACATCTGTATGCAGTAAAAGTGTTCTGAAATTCAATTCAATTTCATCACATAAATTTGCAAAGAGGCGACTATTAAGGTCACGGCATTTAATAAAATTGATAACCTTAACCACATCTTGTAGTACAGCATTCAGATCTGTAGAAATGTTCTTGGCCACTTATGCCTCTCAATGAATCATGCAATGAGTGAAAGTAGTAGGCCTATCGCTTGCAGAGTTAGCTTTTACCTGAAATCCAGTTTTCTTCCTGTCATTGGCGCTGCGCCGTCGGTACATACTCCAACACAGTTATTCCATTCTAGACCTATTTCCTTGAAAAATTCATTCAACTTTTGAAAAATTTTCTCACCAGTTGTACATCCATCTAACTACTGACAAAATAGTAAATCTTCATGGTGTTACCATAACAATACATGGCATATGTCAATGGCTGTGCGAAGTTTGAAATGTCAGTTAATTTATCCAGCTGAGTTGCAAATTTCAAACTTTCTTTAACTCTTTCACTAAGTTGCTCACACTGGTGATTGCAAATTTCCGAAATTTGTCTACCCACAGTATCATGTGACAGTGGAATTTTTTTAAATTCATCTGCATATTTTTGCTCGCTAATAATTTCATTCATTCTAATTACCACTGGCAACACATGGTATGGTATGGCAACCATGGTATGGTTTCTTAGCATTTGCAATTAAGTAAGAGGCTTCATAAGAACCTATTAAGTACTTTTTATCGACCAATACATTTGTTTCAAGAGATTGTTTTTGTTTTTTCGATGATTTTAATAGTCTTTCAAAACACTGTACAGGTTTATTGGAATAGGAAGCATACTTAACACTGTGCAACTAACAATGAACAACTGAACACTGTGCAACTAACACTGAACAACTGAACACTGTGCAACTAACAATGAACAACTGAACACTGTGCAACTAACACTTAACAACTGAACACTGTGCAACTAACACTGAACAGTGAACAACTAGCAAGAACGCCGAATACGATAGATCACAAACTATTAATAAGGCCTTCCATACTGGGTGAAACTACTTATTGACAAGAGTTAGTGAACCGTTGTGGAACTCAAAAATCTACCTGCTAGTGTTTCTATCTATCTTTGTCTCACTTGCAAGATACAAGCCGCCAAGAAAGCCAGTATTTCTATCTATCTTTGTCTCACTTGCAAGATACAAGCCGCCAAGAATGAGTCATGACAGAACGTACTTTCAAACCTTTTGTTAATCTCCCTGGCCATAAAGAATCAAGACGAGACAACAGTTCAGCCTAAAGTCACAACAAGCAATGTCGCCACTGTGGTCAAAAATGAAGGATAAGATTAGTTACATATTATTATGTTTTTTTTTTTCAAATGTTCTGCGACCCCCAATTCTATTCACGCGACCCCTAGGTTGAGAAGCCCTGGACTAGATTACTAAATACAGGGAAATCAGGGTTCGATCCTGGTCGGGTGTACTGAGTGTGTTTATTTTCTAATTGGTTTTCAACCCTCCCACCACACAAATGCGGTTACACATCCTCTATTTTCAACCAAGCTAATACCTAACACATTAGTGTAATTAATATATAGGCGTATAACCCAAATGGGTAATAAGACACGGTGCTAAAAAAAAAAATAACTGAATCTATGATTGTTATAATGAAGGATTATAAAAAAGAATGTTAACATTTAGTTACTATTTGTATTTTCTATTATTCTATTTTATTTATACTCCCTCCTCTGTTTGTAATTTTTTTCCAAGATTCAAATTCAGATTCTAGGTTTGGGATTCAAATGTAAATTGGAGATTGGGAATCGAGCTGGTAAACTAGTGAATTTGACCCAACTCTATGAATGCATGATAGTAAAAAAAAGGTTAACATAATTTCAGTTACTATTACTATTTAAATATATATATAATGTTATATTCTTATTTCCTTTTTTACTTCACATCAATTACTGTTTTCAGCCTGTGGCCTGGGTCAGTTTTTTATTCAAGTCATATATTTTTTACATTACCTGCTTGTTATGCCTGTCATAGTTTCATATGTCTTATAATTTAACTTGAGACTAGGACAGACACAACATCCATTTCCGGCTTAAATTATAAATATGAAAGAATAAACCCACATTTCACCAATGATAAATTTTTCAGCCATGTTTGGAATCGAACCCGGAACCCTTAGCTCAGTAGATATACATACTACCAGCTGAGATAAAGTGGTTTATTCCCTCTTATATTCTCATAATCGCTTACAAGATCCGGATTTGAATGGAATATTTTGTATTTGAAGATAAAATGAAGATTTAGATATGTTTAATAGTGGATATGGATATCTTGTTATAACACTAAAATTTCTACCTATTTCTATTCCTTTTGACCATACACTTTGAAGTTATGTTGCTATGTGCAGGCAGAGACTATTGTGACAGGGGCCGTTGGCTTGTCCACACTTGACAGAACTGGCATTGAAGGGGTGCTCAAAGTGTTACAGGCAATGTGCCGGACCAGGCACAAAGAGTCTCATGCGGCCTACCGTCTACTTTCCCTCATTACAGGTGATGTAAAAAAAGGGCTCAGTGAAATCTCTAAATAGTAAACACCTTCCATAATCAAAAAGCTGTCCGCTAAGAAGTGTTCGTTATTTGGAAAGCTATATTTATCATCATCATGAACAGCTTCCAGCATCTGTCTGGGTCTGTTTGGAACATAAGCCTCTCCAGCACCTCCATCCCTCCACCTTGGTCCAGTCCTCTCCTCTCTCCTCCACACTCTTCCTTACTCCCTTCAGCCATCTGTCCCTTGGTCTTCTTTGGCTTCCCACCCGCCTCTACCCCCAACCTCCATACCCAACATCCTCCTGGGAAAGATATATATCTTTTAAATCATTGTTCTTGACCAACACAGCTTAATCTATATGAACTAGAAATGGGATTCTTGAATCCTCAAGGATATTCAAAATTTCGGATACGAGACTCAAATCCTTAGAGATTTTTCTTTTTTCTATTTTTTAGTGAATTTTTTTTTGTAGCAATAATACTTATTTGTAGCTCAGAGCCTATTATAATTATAGGATAAACTTAAATTACTGCTTTACGCCCCAAACCAGTAATTTAACACTTAACTAAATACAATTTTAGAAACTATTCTAAATAGATTAAAGTAAGGAGTGATATTAATTTTGGTTAAGACTTAGATAAAACCTCAGGATTGCTATACCCTGCATATAAATTGAAAAATAGGTATAATGAATTAAATAGATTATAAGTAGATTATATTTTTTTGTTAAAACTTGGATAAAACCTCAGTATTACTATACCCAGTAAATAAATTGAAAAATATAATGAATTAAATATACTCAGAGCCCTGCGTTTGTGGAGTTCACGATAATTCGCGAATGTTAGATATGGCATTTTTTTCTTTCATATGTTCACATTTCAGGTTACCCTGATTGCAAATATATGCTCAGAATTGTCACGATAATTCGCGTTTTAGCGATTTTAAATGATGTCCGCGATAATCACGATTTAGTCGAGATTTTCAGCATTCGCGCTAATATTTTGGGATATTGAAAAATATAAATTGAAAGTTTTGATGGAAGAGAGTGATGGCATCGAAAGTTTAAAAATTGAGAATATGCTGCTAGGGCTGAAGACAGACAGTATGTTCAGTGACTTCGCAACAAAGTGTTTGCAAGCGTTGTGGCTGCCGATTTCAAATGCAGATTCAGAACGATATTTTTCTAGGTTTAGTTTAGTAGTAACAGACCGCAGAACCACGATGAAAGTAGATAACATTGTTACCAGCTGCATGTTGCAGTTTGGTGATGTTGAGTAGTTATTTTGTATTTTTCTAGCCTAAATTGAGATTTAAAAATATAGTCACAATTTTTGTGAAGTAACAAGATGATTTTTGTGTAATATTTTGTCTTTGTGACTTGTACATACTTTTCCCGGACCAGCTGCCGCTAAATCTTACTTTTTTAATAAGTTGACCGCACATTTTTTTGCAGACTAGTGTTTTTTACCGTTTTGTCTAAACAAAATATAATTTTTTGTTTTCACTTCAATATGTTTAGTTTACCTGTTTCAAACATTGTCTTGGAAGTCTAGTTTTAACCCAACAAAGTCACCTTAATCACGAAAGTTTGGTAAAAACCACTTTTTTAACGATTTTGTCTTAATTCGTTAATTTTGTCGCAAAAATAGGATTTTTGTAATTCACCGCTTATTCACCGCTTTTGGAAAACTTAAAAACGAAATTTGGCTTTTTTATTCACCATAAAAGCAGGGCTCTGAATATACTACAAAAAATGGTGGTTATAATTGAATGACTTTAATTGTCAAACATCTGGTTAAATTGTGCTTAGAGCGCACAACAAAATGTCTTGAATGAAGTTATTCACATACATTGCAATAACAACATCAACAAAAATTGAAAAATAAAACATGTGTTGACAGCAAGTCTAAAAATACACAAACAAAATATTAAAATATAATAACAATGTTGGACAATAAATTAAGGATAAAAACCAAGTTTCAATTCATCACTGATGTAAAATAGTTAAAACATTTTAGAAATCATAGGTTTTAGTATTTTCCAAAATTGGTAAAAAGGTTAGTAGAGTGTTCTAGTTGTAACTATTGTAAGAATTTTTTAAGTATAGGTTGTGTATCAAATCCAAGTCTTATTTTGTTTCAGTTGTTTCAATTTTGTTCAGTTTCAGTCACGCATGCATCTTATTTGGTATCTCACTAGAAATTATCTTATTACAGAATTTATTTAATTCCGTTTTTAATGCTTATAAAAGTTGATGTTCGTACCGTAAATAAAAAATAAGATGGTTAAAATAATATTTTGAGTAGACACTATGAAATAATAAGGGAACTTTATGTTTAAAAGTGATAGGTTTGTATAATATGTATTATACTGTTGATCAACTTTGATTTTAGACAGGTTAACCAGCATAGTTCTATAACTAAAGTAACTATTGCTAGTTTTAGAGTTGAAAGTATTAATACACGTTTTAAATATCTTAAGTTTAAAAATTAGAGGTGTGCCAATTCAGCCAAATCGATTACCGATTGTTTAAAATAATTGTTCATGCTGCAATTATTTACACTAATTGTTCCCGATTATCGATTATTTATTAATAACTATTGGTAAATATGTCTAAGAGAATGATAACAGTTAATGTAATTAATACAAAAAGATTTTATTTAAAAATCAACATTTAAAGCTTTGATAATCTTAATTTTTTTATTAATCTTTGCATAACCGGTAAAAGTTGGAACTATATTGTTAGTTTTATCAACGATATGAACTTATATTTCTCAATCTGGTTATGTAATCTTTGCATGGTCCACAACCCAGATGCAGTGTGTATATAAGTGTGATTTTGATAACTAAACTCCTACCTAGAAATTTTGCTTTAAATTTTACTTTAAAAAATGATTAATTGTCATAATAATTGTTGATTACAATTAATTGTGGATGCACTAATAATCGCCCAATAACGATTCATCGGTATTCACATCGGTACAACCCTAATTCTCAATGTTTAGTTTTTAATCTAACTGAAATTATAATTTTAGAAAGGCTCCATGTAAAGATAGTAAAACTAATAATTATTCACGTATTTAGTGATCTATTTAGCTATTTTCATTTTCATTGCCTTGTCATGGCAATGCAACTTGAATTGAAAAGAAATTCGAAATGGACAAAAGTATTGAATTAGTTTACCGGCCAAAAGTAGTTTTAGAGCTCTTTTACATTATTAATGTGAAATTTAATATTAATTTTTAAGAGTTTTTAAGTTATCGAATGATTTGTAGGGAAACTGCTAATAGCATCTACATTAAATAGCCCATACATACCGATGAGCTTTAAATTTTTTTTATCTCGATCCCGAGCTTTAATGACGAACTTGGCTCAAAGCTTGAAATACGAGTACTTACAAAGCCCTAATTTATTTTTATATTCATAATTTTTTTCCAAAATTTAGATTCAGATTCATAAGATAGTGGATTCGTCCCAACTCTAATATGACCCTATATACTTTGGAAATTAACTACATTAATCTAAATACTGCGTTGTGGAGTATTTATGAAAGATAATTATAACAAGTGAATAAATATTGTACCTAGCTTAATATACAGATTGCATTATACAAAACAATACACAAATAAAATGAAATATGATTGGTAGGCCTTCTGTACTGTAGACCTCTATGTGTGCACGAGCACAGACTAAACTTCTGAAACAACCCTCACTAAAGTGTTGGAAGGGAAGGGGGGAACGACCATAAAATACTATATTCATTACTATTTAGTCTATTTTAGAAACTCTCCTTAGAAGAGAAAGCTAGGGCTGCTCACAGTTTACGCAAGACAGTGGCAATCCTGACATTCCTAAAGTAAAATACTGTGTATGACTGGTGTTTTCAATGCTTGTTCCCTGTTTAGAGATTCTCTAGCAGTGTTTGTGTTTGTTATTGAGGAAATCCGCTATTGGGAAGTTGTTTCTTGGTAAGAGCCTATGTTATTTTACTGGGAAATTTTAAACTGTCCTTTATGAAGAATAATTCGTTATTCTTAGGTCTGTTAAGGGATATCTCACTGTAGTACAAGCTATGTTCTGTTAGGTATTGTTGGTCCTCCTGAATAAAATCAATTCAAATATCAGCTTTTATTATTGCTATAAAAATATAAGTATAAATAAACAAAATTATTAAACACAATATGATGTTTGCAATGAAAATAAGAACACAGCTGACACTCGAAAAAGAGGTGATAGCTGCCCCTTTAAGAAAATCAACTATTACTTTACAGTCCCTTGGCCTAAGTTCCATTCTATCGGAATTCGGAATGCATCAGGAAGGAGTGTGAAACATCATACTGTCCTAAAAGAGGAAACTAAAATAAAAAAACTGGAGTAAAATCACATTAATAAATAAATATTGAATTTATAAACAAGAACAGTAGCAATGCAATGTGAGGACTGTGCTCGCCTTTTAATTGTGTAAGTCATATACATTTGTACTTTCCTTTTATTTGTTCTTCTTTGTTTTTCTACCTTTTTTATATACAGAATATTATAACAAAATTGGTGACCTGGTGGTCTAGGGGTAAGGTGTCAGACTTCTGTGCGGGCGGCCGGGGTTCAATCCTCGGTCCCGGCATAGATTTATTTGATTACCAAACCCTTCCTTCACCTCTGACAAGACATCTTGTGAATGTGGGGAATGCCAGGCCTCCACCGTGGTTCGGATTCCACGTTAAACTGTAGGTCCTCAATTTCATCTCACAATCACCCTACCATTACACATTAGCATAAGTGCGTACAACCCGAACGGGTAGTAAGACGCGGTGCTAATAATAATAATAATAATAATAATATAACAAAATTTACCTTAAAAGGTGAAATGAGTTTTTCCTTTAAATATATATATATATATAGAGAGAGAGAGAGCTATTATTAAGTATATAGCACGTAGTCCTGTGCTATACTTCAGAAGAATGAGTTCTACATACCAATGAAGTCAACTAAATCCCAATTGTTTCTTTAATATATTAATTGTAAGAAGGTAAATTATAGGAAAAAGTGATGGAAACCAATAGAAGAGTAAACACTAAATAACTTCCACTATTTAAAATGGAACATAGTTCACCCGTTGTGCTGCTGTCACAGGACAAAAAGGTAAAAATATAGAGGATTGTTGTTGTTCCTTCTCAATTCCTCGTTCTAGGTTTTGTTCTATTTCGACTCTTCAGGGGGTTTTGGGATATAATTAAGACATCATGGAATCTGTATCCTTTATGAAGATAAACCCAAACATTATGAAGCAATAATTATAGATTTAAAATAAATTTTAGATTAATTATCTAATTATTGATTTTGAGGGTTTTTGTTTACACAAATATGACATGTAACTGTAAAATTCAATATTTGTTGGAGAGGTTTGTTTCATTCATGAGCTAGCATGTTTATATTTTTTCAAATCTCATTATAACAGGTATTCTGCCTCACGTCGCAAGACTGAACCTTAACTCGGCAAAGGAAAACTTAATGGCGCTCTTTATACCATTTCTCTTCAGCACTAGTAGAAACAAGTATGGTGTCAAAGTATACAGCCAGCTCATTAAATCTGTCGCAGAATTCACCAAGGTAGGTCAACTATACTTCTCTTTATATTAGCTTACGCTCAACGGACAGTTCTCGGCACATAATTATTTATGAATCAAATAGTCAAAGCTATTATTTATGCATTTTAGTGAGGATTACTTCATCTAGATATCATATTGTGAAAATTGAAAAATGACACCTGGACACGAGAATTGAACCCGGGACCTTTGGCTTAGTATGCCAATTCTCTTACCACTGAGCTATCCAGGATTCCCGTACAGTTATAATAATGGTACAAATGACTGCAATAAGCCAATTACCGAGTCGAAGGTGGCTGGGTTATCTGATAGCTTGTGATCTTAATAAATCACACATTTGTAGCAGACGATTTCCGCACGTCCATCATAGACTCTGCCTTAAAATATGAGTGAAGAATGACCCTGGGCATGGGACAGTTCCTGGATAGCTCAGTGGTCCGAGTATGGGCGTACTAAGCCAAAAATCCTGGGTTCAATTCCCGTGTCCAGGTGTCATTTTTCAATTTTCAGAATATGACATAATCATTTACTTAAATCACTCAATAAGTCCATTAATCTTAAAAACAAGGAGCTTATCATTCCTGGGAAAAGCAGACTGATATTATTAAATGTATTGGAGGTTTGATGATAACTTTTAAAAGGATCACACACACACTTATACACAAGATTTTGGAGGCATAACCTTATTTAGGTGATGAAGTGTACTATAAAATTCAACTTTGTCCACCATGAATGACATATACACAGTGAGAAATGGGGTCCACAAAGTGTGAGAGTAATATTTAAAACTCTCAGCATTTGTGCTACACTCCAAAGCTTGAGTGTAAATTGTTTGGTATGTATTTACTAGTGCCTTAATGGTATTTTGATTCTGTGCAGTAAACCTAAAATGAAATTTTAAAATACATGTTTGAAAAGTATAATTATCTTATGTCTTTAGACTATTTTATATGTGTCAAAACTTTCTTACCCTTATTATATATTTTTCAAGTTGGATCCCACTGGGCTTTGGGCCAGGTGGCAGCCTAAAAAGGAGGAGGGTCGAACTGCTGTATCAGAGGAGCTCATCTTTCATTTGAAAAGCCCTTTCCACGAGATCAGGATGGCTTGTGCTGGATATGTCGGCCTCTTGTTCCACTCGTCAGTGACGCCTGTGTCTGTACAGTGGCATAAGAGGAGTTATGAAAAAGTCTGTGCTGCAGTGATGGAATCATTTGTTGTTGAGGTAAGTGGTGTAATCTAATCAGTTGGAAAACCTTCACGAACCTTAAACTAGTTTTTAACATAAAAGTTGGCTCGAATCCACTATTTTATGAATCCAAATCTTCAATTGACCTTTGAATCTCTAATCCGAATCGGAATCTTGGGCATACATATAATAAAATAATACAAGATACAAATAGTAACTAAATGTATTATTTCTTATAATATACTCCTTTCTATGGAGTGCTTTCCATTCCCTGATTAGATGAGATGGGAGGAGAGATGAGAGATGGAGATGATTGTAAGAATGAGGGTGCGGAACCAAGGGAAACACTTAAATCTAACTTAAGCCTAATTAACCAAACCCTGGTGGCCATTCGGGTAACTCCTCTTTCAGGAAAAACACCCAAGGTACCAGCCGGGAATCGAACTCGGGACCCCTAGGCTCGTAGCCAAGTGCACTGACCACCACACCATGGGACTAATTAGTAGCAATATTAGTAGTAACAGTAGCAGTACTTCCCTTCTCAAAGAGTAACCTAATTTAAGGGAAAGTTTTTTTAACTATTGCACTACCATTTTCCTGGGGATAAGATGATAAATTACAGACATCCCAAAAATTGTTGTCAGACATAATGGCCGAGTTAGAATCCATTACTCATTCCTTGTAGCCAATATGATCTGTGCGTGGTCATAATGCAGATTTAATAGATTTTGTTGTGTATAGAAGAAGGTACAGGAAATATGGATAGAAACATATATAATTAATGTTACTCTTTATCTTTCCTGAACCTTCTTCCATACATAACAAAATGTACGCTTCGTTTAGCTTGCAAAGTGGCAAAATTACCGTGCATTATTCCAGTATGGTATAGCTTATGAGATAGGGTCATAGTGCAATCTATCAAGGTAAGACTATTACCTTTCAGGTTAAATGAAGTGTACCTTGTTAAATGAGGTTTCGTTTTGACAGCTATATATTTTATTTAATAAATGTGCAAGATCTACAACATAAGTACTCTATTTTCATTGTTAGGGTGACTTGTCGAGGGAGGAGAAAATAGACGAGGGGGCCAACCGCACGGCTAGTGCGATGCATACCATGGCTACCATGGTGGTGGTGTGCCCCGCCTGGCGAAGGAAGGCCTTGTTCATGATTTTCCAACTGGTGCATGAGAAGAACATCAGCTTCGGTCAGAACCTTACTCGTATTTAAATGAAAACATTATCAATGATTTTGAGCATGTTTGTGACTGACTTTCTAAAAATCTGCACATTGATCATATATATTTAAATATATATGTGTAAATGGCTATCATCCATTACCATTGATTGATACTCATGATGATTAATTAATGACATTAGTTATAAAATAAATAATAGCCAAGGATTATATTGTATATTACAGATCTTGTGTGTAAGGTGTTACGGCTAGTTGGAGAACACTTGAAGCTACAAGAATGTTCACAGTTGGTAAAAGTGAATGCAAGCTACTTGGTACATCATTGGATGGAGCAAGAATACCAACTTCAAGTAAATTATCTATTTTTTATTTGTCTCAATAATAGGGCTCGCAGAGATCAACAGCTTTACATGTATATTCCAGTAGTACATTTTAATTTATTGTACAATAGTAATGTTGCTAAAACTTGTAGAAGGCTTTTTCTTTGAAAATAAAAATATATTGTGACATATAATTAGTCAAGGAATAAGAAAATATTCACATTATTTGGTTTGATTAAAATATTCATTGCTCAAGTTAACATAGTCCAGGGTGTCTACCATCCGGGAAAACGGGAATTAGCCGGGAATTTGAAGTGATCGGGAAAAAACAAGAATAAGTCGGGAATTTGGTAAATCACAATAAAAATCCGGGAAAATGATATTTTACTCAAAATATGAAATACAATAACCAGTAAATTATGTCATTTTTTTGTTTGTAGCTGTGTAATATATTTTTAATTCCTAGTAAACAATTTTAATTCAAATTTTAAAACTAATTATTATTTTTAAAAATAATAATAGAAAACCGTGGAAGGAGGGTGGGGGGCGAGTTAGAAGGATGTGACATACTTTTTTAGTCGGGAATTTGAGGAAATTATCAGGGGAAATCAGGGAAAAGGTCGGGGATTTCATAGGTCAAGTTTAGTAGACACCATGATAGTCCCTTAAATTTAATTTTTGTATATTATTGAGATACCCTTCTTAATGTATATACTGTTTTTAGGAATGGATGCTTAAAATTTGGGAGTAAAGCTGGAAAAAAAAATTCCGTAAATTCAACTTAGTGGCTCTACTTGTTGTTTATTGCAGAAGTTTCCATGGCAACTAATGGGATGTGTATCCATCACACAGTTCTACAGGCAATACAAGGATATTATAGTTCCAATTCTACTTCAGAGGGAAGAAGAAGAAACACTCACACATGTATCTCAAAAAGTTGGCAAGAATTTACGGGAGCTTGTGGAGGTGGGTTCATTCACTAGAGGGCTGCGAGCTAAGTTATTTAGATGCAAGTCAAGATCAATACAGTTTTTTATTTTTTTAAGTTTTGAGTTTAACTTGAGTTAAATACAAATATAACTTAAACGTAGTGTTGACTACCTAACATAGAGGTTACATAATAGTAATGGTTTTTAAGATGTAACTTATTTTTACCTTAGCTTAAGCTTTTCTTGCTTGATTATACTATGATGTGGTTTATAAGATGGAGCTCTAGTGTAGAAAGTCGAGGTAAGATTGCTACCTTTCTTTCATGGTGGATAGAATGTAAATATTAACATTTATACTAAACTATTTAGGTTTACTATTTATGCCTACCATTCTCTCCAAAAACCTGTTTGCTCAATTGTCGACCTTAACATTTCGATGACCATCTACACACTTATCTCTTATTTGGGTTTCAAACTAATGTTAGATTAATGAAACTATTCTTACCAATTAAAAAAAGTTAAGCTAGGCATCATCACTGCATTCACTATCGACCTATCTAGAACATTCGAAGAAATTATACAAACAAACGTACTCTATCAATACTGGCTATATTATAGCTATAGTACGGCATATGTTGGCAACACTGGCTTTAGTCGATATCTGCGCAACATTTGAATGATCTCCCCAAAATAAGGCCAGATGTAACATGCCTTCTCAGCTACTGCGACAGGCATGCACCAGCATAAGTAATACATTCACCCTCCTGGCAGATTGATCTGCACCGAAACAAACTCAACTCACTATAAAGAAAAATTGAGGTGAATAATCCATAATCCATTAATCCATTATCCATTATATATATATCCTGTTACAAGAGAGAATCCACCCTGACTTATTTCAACCTTCCAAACTTGATTAAGTATTTAATTCGATTCATTTCGCACTGGTCTCATAAACTTCCCCCCCTCCCACCACCACCAACCACTCTATCGCTAGGGATGTGCAAAAGAGTGATTTTTATATCAGTGGTCACTGTGACTGTGATTTTAAAATATCGGTGATTTATACCAGTGATTATTCATCGTGACTGCCTGACCATGGTCATGGTTTTTAAATACCTGTGATTTATAACTGTGTTTCACCATGACTGGCAGTTGTGTTTCTCGATGAACCATTTTGTCACAGTCTCATGGAGATATTTTTTTCCACAGTATGTCACTGTCACAGTCACAGTTTGTTGCGGTATCGATATTTTATTCCAGTCACTGCTCTAGTCTTTACTATACTCGTAAAACATATTTTCTTCACTGGTATATTTTTAACTAAACATATTGTGTTTGAAATTCTAGAAAAAGTTATTGGTTAGGTTTAGTAAAGTAAATTAGTAAAAAAAAATCCCACGCTATGTTATTGGGAATAAATTATCTTTAGGGAGATAAGGCTGCCGCAATTTAAAGTGATCAAGTAGAGGATCTTTATCAAATAATGTTTATTGAAACATTGGACCCGCTACTGGTTGCACCTGTGAACCACTATATCCCCAACTAATATTTTGTCAATCTTGGTCACTGCTTTCACAATCCATAGTGCTCAGCTGTCACCATCTGGCAATACACTGATCACTAATATCTACAAAATTAATACTTTTGAGTTCTAGTCACTAAGAGTTTCACCTCACCCCTTCGCTGTATTCTCACCCCCAAACCCTTAAACTTCATCACCACAAAACACATCACAACAAATATAAAGAAGAGTAAACAATCAATCATTCATCACACAATGCAAGGCAAAGAAAGAAATTTTATAGGAGCTTGAAATTGCGAGCCCATAAATCTTTTGAGCCCGACTCAAGTATATAAGTGTATTTAAAGCTCGGCTCAAAATTCATTTAGCTCTAGAGCCTTAACTCACATGTTTTTCTAGGGATGTTTCCCGCATTCAATGGCGTGCTTGCTGCCGTACATTGCGTCTTCAGATTCAACAGACTCCAGCTCTATCACAGAAGCAGAGGCAAACACATCCAAATGTCTCCACAACCAGCTGGAGCGTATTCTAGGGGGAGATGCCATCAACACACTTATTACAATGCGCATTGACGAGGTCATTGTGAATGTGATACGGCTACTATACGACCCTAAGCATTTCTCGGAGCTCTGTGGATGTCAGCTGACACTGCCTGAACCGATCCCTCCTGTGTTAAATCACGACATGGTCATGAAAGTTGTCGAACACTTGCAGGTAACTGTTGAATCTCATTGAGGCTGGTGTCGTGTAAGAATAGTGGCTGAAGTGTCCTAAGTCGTGGCTCGTCAGGACAAAACTTTTATGAATTGTTCCCTCCTAACCAGTACATTCATATGATTAACTAAACTAGAAATTAATGGTTTTTCATGGATAAATATGATACTCATTTCTTTTGTACAGTAAGATTGTATAGAAACACTGTACAATAATGTAAATTAAGTGATTGTTAGATAGGAACAAACACACTTCTCACTTCATTTCGTCTTTTACTTTTAAACCACGTCTTCATACTTCCACAGTTACACATTGTTTTAATTCCTGGTAATATTCCTTTTTCATATAGAGACACATATACAGTAAAATATAAAGAAATATATTATATGGAACTACATACTTGGGTGACCTGGCGGTCTAGGGGTAAGGAGTCAGACTTCTGTGCAGGCGGCCTGGGTTCAATCCTCGTTCGCGGGAAAGATTTATCTGATTAGCAAACCCTTCCTTCACCTCTGACAAGACATCTTGTGAATGTGGGGAATGCCAGGCCTCCATTGTGGTTCGGATTCCACTTTAAACTGCAGGTCCTCCATTTCATTTCACAATCACCCTACCATTACACATTAGCGTAAGTGCGTATAACCCGAACGGCTAGTAAGACGCGGTGCTAATAATAATAATATTTCAACATGCTTGGAGAATTTAAAATAAAATATTTTTTCGAGATTTCAAATTCTTGAAGAATATGTAGTTCAATATAATATCTTTCTTTGTGTTTTATATGTGTCTCTATATGAAAAATGAATATTTCCAAGAATTAAAACAATGTGTAACTGTGGAAGTATGAAGAAGTTGTAGTTGTTAAAAGTGTAAAAAGAAATTAAGAGAGAAGTGTGTTTGTTCCTATCTAGGCCTAACCTAACTATTCTTTCAGGTTAGCTTCCTTCATTATCACTTACTTTACAGTATTTTACAGTGTTTCTACACTGTCTAAATATACATTTCCAAGCTATTAGGCAATAATTCATACTTAATACTTGGAAACACATACCGTCATCTGGGGTGAACTTGACTGGCGGGGTAAACATGACTAGAATATTGAAAACATATTTTTATGTTCATCTTAGCTAATGCATTGATTAATTTATGTTTTTAAGAAAAGATTCTCCCTTAAGTTGCATGTATACCTTTAATCCATTAGTGACTTAACACAAATATTGTTGTTGATAATTGGTAATAATCTAATCATTAATTGTATTTAAAATTATTTTAAATGTTATATAACCAGAAATTAATTAGAAGCTTACTTTGCTAAGGCAATTATTCTGTTTTCTTGTTGATATAAAAATGTTTAGTCCAAATATGTTAAGATTAAATAAAAAATGATGAATTTAGTCAAAATTGGGGTAAACTTGACCACCCCTTTATTTATTTCAGTTTTATGAAACGGAATAGTCAAGAGCTAACCCAACACCCTGCTAACAATATTAAGTGGGATTCGGTTCTCAATACAATCGTTAAAATCATGACTTGTTTTACCGATTTGTTTAAAACAATTTCCTTGCCACATATTTTGAAAATTCCTGCCCCAAAGGTTTTGATAGGAGATAATCTCTCCTTACACTTCACTCAGGAAGTGTTATAGCTGTGTAAGAAGCACTACATACATTTCATATGTTTGCCTCCTAATACCACACACTTGTGGCAACCATTAGATGTAAGTTTTTTGGGCCTATGAAAAAATCATGGTGAGTAATTCATCAAGCATGGAATAAAAGAAATCCAAAATGTTCTGTTGTAGATAAATCAATATTCCCTTCACTCATTAAGAAGCTACTTGAGGAAATGGCACCAAACACAAAACTTAATATAGAAAGTGGATTTGAAGCTTGTGGTTTTAGCCCATGGTGTAAGGAAAGGCTCCTAAAAAGTTCCCAAATAAGTTGACCATAATCCAATCTCAAATTGAAGAAGCTAGATATGTGAATGATGTACCAAATGCTCTGCTTACATATTTGCAAAACCAGCGACCACCAGATTCAAGAGGTTCTACATCAAGAAAAAATAATAATGTGCCAGTCTGTTCTGTAGCGTGTAATGAAACACCAGAAAATCTTGAAACTGAACCACCCACATCAAAAGGGGTTAAGAGAAAAGTTGAATTTGAAACTGATAAAGAGATTTCAGATTCAGAAACAACTCTATAAGGAAAACCTCGTTTCGCTTTATGATGTAATTGTATTATATTTGGAAGAAGGAATAGGAAAGGTGGATAGAAACATATAAAAGGGGGACAAACACAATATGGCCTTTACAATGAAAAGAAGATCACATTTTACACTTTACACTGCTGCCAATGGACAAAGAGGTAATGGATGTCTCTTAAAGAAAATTGATCGTCACCGCCCATTCCCCCAACATAAGTTTCATTCTATCGGAACTCATCAGGGAGGAGTGTGAAACGCGCAACGCAACTTCCTAAAAGAGAAAACTAAAAAACACAAAAGAGGATAAAAAGGAAAATGGTAAAGAATGATAGGACACATAGATAGGAACAAATAAAAGTTATAACATAAAGGACAAACACAGGAAAAGGAAAAGGACCACCACAGGTTTTTTAAAATAAAACAAAAATACATTTAAAAAAAGAGCACAGTCTTAGTCTTATAATCTGTTTCTATATATTTTCATTTTATGTAGAATTTGAATTTCTCATACTTTTTAAGTTATTAACCAAAGAAATTAAAAACTTGTCAAGTTCACCCCAGTTTACGGTACTTTTTGTAAAATTTAATTTTTTTAAATATATTGAATTCATTGGTGTAAGGCTCAAAATACTTTAAATAACATTACCCTCGTGAAATAAATCAAAATTCCCTTCTTAGTATAGCATAGACGAAATAGACCAATTATATTATATACAAAGCATAATTTGAACAATATATTTTCAGTGTCTTAGTGTTATTTATAAGAATTAAGAGGGAAAAGGTACTTACCCACACTAGTGACCATGTGGTTTGAGGTGTTGGACTTACATTGTATAATGTTGCATTTGATTGGGGGGTCATGGTTTGAATCTCTTACAGATATACTGAGAATAATTTCTAATGTGACTTTTACTAGGATTTTTCCATCCGCTTTCAACATAAATGTAGGTGCACTTCTTCTAAACCAACCACAGCTATAACTGTAAGGGGTAGGTGACCTGGCGGTCTAGGGGTAAGGTGTCAGACTTCTGTGCTGGCGGCCGGGGTTCAATCCTCGGTCCCGGCATAGATTTATCTGATTACCAAACCCTTCCTTCACCTCTGACAAGACATCTTGTGAATGTGGGGAATGCCAGGCCTCCACCGTGGTTCGGATCCCACGTTAAACTGTAGGTCCTCCATTTCATCTCACAATCACCCTACCATTACACATTAGCGTAAGTGCGTATNACAATCACCCTACCATTACACATGAGCGTAAGTGCGTATAACCCGAACGGGTAGTAAGACGCGGTGCTAATAATAATAATAATAATGTAAGGTGTAGCCATCAATAACCCATATATTAAACTTATTATACTTCAAAACTTAAAAATGCTATTCTATTTATTATGTCCAGGAAGGCTGCCCAGATTCTTCAGTGGCTTTGGTGACCACGTTGTCCCAGCGGGTTCCTCACCAACTACAAAGGATCCTCCTTCCATTAGCGTCAGACATTCACCATGCCCCTACACAAGAGGACAAGCTCCAAGCCTTCCACCGTTACGCTACATTTGCTGACATACTGGCGGATCAGCTCAAAATGCCTGTCGGTCTCCATACCATGAACCTGTTTGTTGTGCGGGATATCATACATACTCTGATACATCTTCTTAGAGGGGGAGGGCTGCTGCTCGATCCTGTTGGTCATTTCTTTAGTAGATTCTGTACAATGATCCTACCCTCGCGGTCAGGTAAGAGGACATGTTTAGATGCCTTGAAATATTTCAGTGCATTCTATTTTTATAATAATGGAAATTGATAAATATAAAGAAAAAATACACCGATTAGTTAGTGTGTGCGAGTACTTGAACATTTTAGTTTGAATCTAGTTTTAGTTGCTCTCGGACTCGACTTGAAGATTTTTCATAAATCTAGAAAAATTTGAGTAATCGAAATTATAGATTTTTTTTTCTGAAAACCCCAATTTTAATTAGTTTGATTTAATTTTAAGATTTTATTTCATAGCAAAAGAAGTCCCTAAATATTTACTTTTGTCTAATTTAAAAATAAATAATTTGAACATTTACCAGTGTTAAATTAATTTAAGAATCCAAATTGGTGAGTTTTTTAGTTATGTTTGTACTTCTATATAGTGTATATATGGATCTTTAAAAAAAAAATTGGAATATATATCAATATATAGCTCGAACTTGAAAAAAACTTGGTGTTTTCATTCAAAGTTCGACTCAAAAGTGAAAATTTCCTGTTCAAACACCCTACTAACTAAGATTAATTTTACCAAACCCTTCCTTCACCTCTGACAAGACATCTTGTGAATGTGAGGAATGCCAGGTCTCCACCGTGGCTCGGATTCCACGTTAAACTGTAGGTCCTTCATTTCATCTCACAATCACCCTACCATTACACATTAGCGTAAGTGCGTATAACCCGAACGGGTAGTAAGACGCGGTGCTAATAATAATAATAATAAGATTAATTTAATAAATAAAAACGAATGATATTCAGGGAAAGAAGAAAAAAAGTGGAAAGAATCTAATACACAAAGTAATCACACACAAATCAGTACATATTTCACAATGCCAAAATATAACTTTAATTGTATTTCAGTTTGTTTGCGATTATTTTTACAAAAGAAAGCTAAATAAAGAACAAAGTTACCCTTGGACATTTTCTTCTTCCTACATTTTTTTTCTTTATGTTTATCAATTTGCATTATTATAAAATAAATTATGCATACAGATTATTTTATATTGCATTCACACTTTAATTTAACTAACACAAAAAAAACTTTTAAAAAACTAGTTTTGGCTGTCACAGGTTACACTCTCATCCATCATTCTTACTTCCTTTCACGTCCCGTTCCAGCATTTCTCTCCATTTTTTCATCCAATCCTTTTTGGTTTCTCGTACCCTTTGCTTCACTCTTTTCTTTTCCCTATAATCTTCCTCTGTTTCCTCATTCTTATTCTTAAAACTCCTTCTTTATGTCTTATTCTTCACCTCCACTGCCTCCTTCACTCTGTCGTTCCATCAGGGTGTCTATTTCCACTTCTGCTTATTACTTGCCCTCCAACATTCAACCTCTACACTTTGCATCTCATCCTTGGTCATTAAGCTTTTTGCCTTAATTAAGTACATATATGTTTCCTCTTTAAGTGTTCAAAGTATTTCAGGGTCTCTTCCCCACCTTCAACTATTTACTTTCTTATTTTTAAAGATTCTAGGATTAAAATTTGTATTTGAGATTTGAAAGAAACTTTAAGCTTTGAATTCAAGAAATATAGGATTTGACCCATCTCTGGGATTAATAAAATACATTTTTTTTATTAATAATGTGTTCTAAAGTTTTTAGGTATTTATTAATATTGTTGCATGTTTGTGATATAGTTAGAATTGTAAATGCCTTAATGCTTCCAGGAGAGCTGTCCAAGTTTTTGGGTGTCATCGTGAGCTCCCTGGTGCCCTTAGCTTGTCAGAACGCAAAGGTTCTCAATCTCCTCACTACTCTGGTTGTGAAAAACGAGGTCCATCTTTACGAAGCCATAAAACTGGTGGACCCATTCCCACCAGACCCTGAGTTCCTGCCTTTGCGGGAAGTGTACTGCAGGATAAAGTACGCTGCAGGGCCGTTTTCACTTGATGATGAGGTCAAACAGTTCCTTGGTGTGGCCAGCGGACATCTTGGCTGCAGAGTGGAGGGGCTTCACCACCTCAGGAAGCAGGTCGATCCCTTCCAGTAAATTAATATATCCAAATGTTTTCATTGGAAATAGGTTAAAGATTATATTTTAGCAGTTCAAATAACATATATCAACTTGATTATTATTTGTGTGATCACCAAGTTTCATGTTTTGAAGTCTCCAGACGAAAACACCTAAACTAATAGAGGTGTTAGTAGGATTAGTAACTTAAGTGAAACTATTTTTCTATTTTTTGCTGGTTAGAGTAATTATTTCTATAAATAGAGTTTTATATTTGAAAGAAGGTACAGGAAAGGTGGATAGAAACATATAAAGGGGACGAACAGAATATTACTTTTACAATTAAAATAAAAACACAATTCACACTTTATATTCCTGCCATTGGACGAAGAGGTAATGGTTGTCTCTTAAAGAAAATCGATTATCACCGCCCAATCCCCCGACCTAGGTTTCATTCTATCGGAACTCATCAGGTAGGATTGTGGAATGCGCAACGCAACATACTAAAGGAGGAAACAAAAAAAATGGAGAAAATGGAAAATTGTAAAGAATGATATAAACATGTAAAAGGTATAACATAAAAGAACAAACAAAGGAAAAGGACATTGGATGCACATATATTATATAACTCTAAGTAAAACCTCTTTATGCTTTATGAGGTAATTGTATTATATTTGGAAGAAGGTATAGGAAAGGTGGATAGAAACATATACAAGAGGTTTTCCTTATAGAGATATATTATATACTTGCATCCTTGTCCTTTTCCTGAGTTTGTCCTTTATGTTATAGCCCTTATAATGTTCCTATCTATGTGTCCTATCATTCTTTACAATTTTCCATTTTCTCCCTTTTGTGTTTTTTTTTTGTTATCTCTTTTAGGAAGTTGTGTTGTGCGTTTCACACTCCTCCTGGATGAGTTCCGATAGAATGAAACATAGGTCAGTGGATTGGGCGGTGACAATTCATTTTCTTTAAGAGGTAACCATTACCTCTTTGTCTAATGGTAGCAATGTATAGTGTGAACTATGTTCTTATTTTCATTGTAAAAGCTATATTGTGTTGGTCCCTTTTATATGTTTCTATCCATCTTTCCTATACATTCTTCCAAATATAATACAATTATCTCATAAAGTGAAATGAGGTTTTACTTTTAGATATTTATTGTGCACTGATTGATTCACAAATAATATATTATCTCTCCTTACTAAATTTCAAAATATGTTTCAAAAATTAAAACAGGTTTTTGGAGAATTAAAGCCTTTACCTGTGTGAACTCCTAGCAGCCCTTTCATGCTAACTGATTACAATGACAGACAATGTTTTTTATGTATACAAACGTTGTTTATTTTAAGCGATATATCCTCTTAACTTACCTCAACATCAAAATCCCCTTAAAATAATAATCTTGTGTTAAATTTAATAAAAAAAAGTATAATTAGGTTTTAACTATCAGGATTTTTTTATGCTCAGCGGTATAGAGTCAGGATAAACTATAAGACTAGGTCCCTCCAAACCTTCAATTGGACAGTTAAAAAAAGGAAATAGCAAAGGCATTGTAAGTTTAAAACCATTCTCAAAGTGATAAAACTTACATAAATGCTTTTTGCACTAAGAAAATATTATTTATTAATTTACCTTCCTCTATTGAGACTTGTCTTACTTTGTAGCTTTTTTTTTCCTAGTTTTCATCCCTCCTTTTAGATTCCCACCCCTCTTTCTCTAATCCAGGGATACTGCTATTAACTTTTAGCAGAAGCAAGTCTTGACATATTTCAGAAGCAAGTCTTGACATATTTGTCAAATTGTTTGGTATTTAAATGTATGGCTTAAATATTAATAAAATTATAGTAATCAAAATATTAGGCATATAAACAAACAGTTATATTGTAAACAATAACAAACTAAATATCTCCAACTTCTAAATGATAGTTTATTAAATTTATATGCAATAGTTTGTGAGCAGTTTTGGTCTCTTTTTATGCTTGATAACATTGTCATTTTTTCTCTTATCAAACGCTGTGGCAAAAAGAGGGCTTTGGAAAGTTTTGGTGGAAAATGGTGGAAGAGGGAGGTGGCAGAGGGATGTTAGTACTCAACAAAAGATTGCCTTGAAAGATAACCAGACATTTAACTGCCCTACTTACTACCTGACTTAAAATTATCTACCCACATGGCTTTCAGTAAGGACTATTTTATGTATGAAGAACACAATTTATTACAGGTGGATTAAACAATAGAGCTAATATATTTATTAAATTATATTATTTCTATTAGGAATCTGTTGTTGTTCCTGTTTGAGCATTTCAGACCTTTCTAAGAATTATTGTTATTCACTTTTAAATTATTCTCTGAAGACAATGTTTTGCGTAACATGTGCGCTCAAATTCTATAAAATATATTTAGTTTCTATCCAAGATATAAAATGGAAGAAAAGACTGATATATATGTTATATTTAGTGTCATTATAAATCTAACATGTCATATAAACAAAATTCAGTTATAAACATATTTGTAAACCATCGGCTAGAGCTAATAAAATATATAGTAGGTAACACGAGAATTGAAGCTGACATTTCAGTCTTCCCTTCATTATAACGTTAGCTACGCCACTGCATGTGCCTAAAAAATTTATAAAATATCAAATAATTTTTTGTGGCCAGAAAAAAAATCAAAGAATTTTACCCCAAAAAAAAGCAACTAAATAACAATGTGAATATTAGTAAATTTTGAAAATTTAACTTCAAGTTTTAAATAGTAGGCCCTTGCATATAAAAAAAAAAGCTGACTGCATAAGTAAACATTTTGATTCATATATATGTATTATCTCTCCCCCTTCCCTCCCTGATACAATGTGTTTCAGAACAACTACATATTTCCACATAAAGGTCAAACTATTTTATTCTAAACATTAGTTATATGATGCCACACTTGTCACTTTGATGCAAGATGACATTTCATTTCTCTATACTATTTGCTAAAGTTTCTGGAAAACATATTAAATAAAACAGGGCCAACTCTTATTTCTTATTAAAATATATTATTGTGACTACACAGCTGTCGGAGAAGAAGTGGGAGCTCCGTCAAATGTACAGTGATATGCGGACCATGCGGGGTTTCTCTGAAGACTGTGCGACAAGTCCATTACATCGGTTGATATGCGCCCTGGTGGAGCTCACTGTAACTCCTGACAAACAGGTGTGTTGAACTTTACTACAGTCGGTGACCTAGTGGTCTAGGGGTAAGGTGTCAGACTTCTGTGCTGGCGGCCGGGGTTCAATCCTCAGTCCCGGCAAAGATTTATCTGATTACCAAACCCTTCCTTCACCTCTGACAAGACATCTTGTGAATGTGGGGAATGCCAGACCTCCACCGTAATTCGGATTCCACGTTAAACTGTAGGTCCTTCATTTCATCTCACAATCACCCTACCATTACACATTAGCGTAAGTGCGTACAACCCGAACGGGTAGTAAGACGCAGTGATAATAATAATAATAATAATAATTTACTACAGTCACATCATAAACTGGTATGAATTGGCAATTGTCATTGTTATGCATTATGTAATGTAAATAAAGTAAGATATGGCTGGCTTTAATAAACATTGGAAAGAGAATAAATAGGAAAGGCTTGCATACTTACCAGAAAAATGTTGGTCCAAAAGTTGATTGAAACACATCAAAACGTATCACATTAATTTTCTGGGCACATCAGTGTGGTATTTTAAATATTGTGAGACTTTGGACCGACTTTTTTTTTTTTTTTGTTAAGTGTACAGGCCTTGCTTTGCTGCAATTATTCTTCTCTTAATATGCATAATGAATATTAAAAGGTACTATATTAAGAGTTATACTTACAATTAGGGATGTGCGAAGCTTCAAAAGCCTTACTTTGAATATTTGTCAGCTTCAATTTCGCCTTAAAAACAATTCAACGCTTATGAAGCCTTGCCAATAAGAATATTTTCAACTAAAATACACATTTTTGTTCAATTTTCTGTCATCTTTTCTGTGCATTAACACTTGCCAAAAAATCTTCATTAATTTACTTGCATATTATTACAATATCGTCTTCTGAAATATTTCATAGATTTGATTAAAATTTACTTCTAATCAAAAAATCTGATTTTGCACTGCCCAAAGAACAACAACGCATAGTATTTTTATAACTATTTTACTCTCTTCCTTTGGTTTGTTCATTTAAGGCTGTTAGTATCATATTGTTATTTTATCAGGTGAGTGAGGAAGCATCTCGTTGCCTGGGGGAGCTGGGCCCACTTGACCTCGGCACCATGATTCTAAAGCCCGAGCAGGGCCATGTTGCATCCAAGCCTCTTAAGAACAAGGAAGGCTCCCTGGTGGCACTTGCCCGTCACGTGATGCAGCTGATGGTAGAGTATTTGGTGGATCCACAGATAAGCGTGGTACAGGCTGCTAGTGATGCACTCTACAGTATTCTGTCTACTGAACAAGGCAGAGCCGCTGCAGGTGACTTATTTCAATATTTTATGAACTTATAAACAAATAACTTACTTTGGTATAGTACACTTAGCACCAAACACCCTACATACACTACACTTCTACTCATTCATTCATTAGGAAAGGTTGTTTTTGTGTCTGCTGGATTGATAAAGTCCAAGTTTTTAGCAATAGAATAGTATGCTATTTTAATTTGTATCTAGGGCTTTGCAAGTAACTCGTATTTTGATCTTGATGTCGAGCTTGTTGCTTAAGCTTGAGATCGAGATCGATAGTTTTGTAGGCTCGTCATTTTCGAGCTTCTACTTGATGTACTTGATAATCAATTTCTTAAACACAATAGTAAGCATAGTCTATTTAATTGAGATATTAGCATTTTCACTTAAAAATCATTCGGTTACACAACAAATTGTTAAAAATTAATTTCAATTTTTACATTAATAACGTAATAGAGCTCTAAAACCACTTTTGACCGGTAAATTTATTCATTATTGTTATACATTTTTAATTATACTTGATTGAAGTTGTTTACTTGTATTACCATGACAAAGCAATGGAAATAAAAATAACTAAGAAGATTACCAAATAATTGAATGATTCTTTTTAATATCTTTACCTGGTCCCTTTCTGAAGTAATAATGTATGATAAATTAAAAATGTAATATCAAATATATATTATGTTAAATATTTCCAAACTAAATATATTTAAAACACGTATTAATATGTTTAGCTACAAAACTAGCTCTAGTTTACTTGCTATTTAGTTAAAGAATTATGTTTAAAATCAATGTTGATCTTATGTATTGCAATACATATGTTAACAAACTTACCACATTTATATTAAAAAAGCACTTACTATTTAATATTGTTTGCTAGAAATATTATTTTTAATTCTAAAGTATGAGCATCAATCCTTATGAGCATTAAAAATTAAATTGAATTAAATTTCTCAGTAAAATAATTTTAACAAGAGCCCATACAATGTGCATGTTCAACTGCGCTTAGAGGAATGGAAATGAAACAGAAGACGTGATCATTTACAATTGCAATAAGGAATAATAAACAAAATATGAAACACTTCAAATTGTTTATTATTCTTACGTTTTCTTATGTGGTAAATTAAGTTACTGAAGCATATTTTGGGGAAATATTAGCTTATTAAAATGTCAATTGTATCATCATCATCATTATCATCATCATCATCATCATCATCATTATTATTATTATTATTATTATTATTATTATTGTTGTTGTTGTTGTTGTTGTTGTTGTTGTTGTTGTTGTTGTTGTTGAAATGGAGGACCTACAGTTTAACGTGGAATCCGAACCACGGTGGAGGCCTGGCATTCCACACATTCACAAGTTGTGATTAATAAGTTGTGATTAATACACGTCTTGTCAGAGGTGAAGGAAGGGTTTGGCAATCAGATAAATCTTTGCTGGGACCGAGGATTAAACCCCAGATGCCAAAATAGAAGTCTGACACCTTACCCCTAGACCACCAGGGCACCCATGTAAAGTGATAGTGAAGGAAGCCATTCTGATAGAATAGTTAGGTTAGGCCTAGATACAAACACACACTTCTCTCTTTCTTCTTACACTTTTACACTTACCACTTTTTCAAATTTCCACACTTCCACGTTGTTTTGAATTTTCGGAAATATATATTTTTCATATGTAAAGACATTATGAAAATTTAATATTCCCAAAAATTTAAACTAATGTGCAACTGTCGAAGTTTTGAAGAAGTGTAAAAGTTTAAGAATACATTAAGAAAGAAGTGTGTTTTAATGTCCTTAAATTATTATTATTAGCACCGCATCTTACTACCCGTTCGGGTTATACTCACTTACGCTAATGTGTAATGGTAGGGTAATTGTGAGATGAAATGGGAGGACCTACAGTTTAACGTGGAATCCGAAACACGGTGGAGGTCTGGCATTCAATGTCCTTAAATACATGAGTGTTGTTCTTGTTTTTTAAATTGTGTTTTAAAAGTGTTATTACTAATTTAAAAACTGATATTTCCATTGTTTAACTCTTTTTTTTTAAGTATTTACTATTTATAAAAATGAGTGTCATTAATGTTTTAAGAACTTGTGTTTTAAAATACTTTTTAATATCTAAAATTATGAATAAGCCTATACTCAAACTCGGGGAGCTTTTAGAATTACTCAACTCAAGTTCTACTCGAATGAAAAAACCCAAGCTCGCATACCCCTATTTGTGTCACTTAGGAACACTTTATATGAAACTATCTCTTCAGGGAAAATTTATTCTCTCTCCTTAAAGTATATGGAAAAAAGGTTTGGGGCAAAGAGACAGGAAAAGATAAATGGAATTTAAGCATTGCGTTCAGTCCTCTGAACTTTATTTATAGTTTTTCTTCAGAAGTTTCCCACCACTTTTAAGAGCTGAAAGGGATAAGTAGGAAAGGTCGTTTTTTGTGCGGATAGTAGACCAATCGTCAAAGATTTGCGTTCATATAGTGTTATTGCCAAAATGGTAATGCAAAGGTTTTATTCTGGTGGGTTGGGCATCAAATGTCTTAATAGAACTTTATTTTTGTAAAAAACAATGTAAATTCAAGAGGTGCCACCAAATTACCCCACTTATTCCTTTCTGGCCTAACCTGGCACCACTTAAGGTAGGCCTCCGTTGTTGTTAAATTTCTAATTGGAAAAAGTAAGCCAGTGACTACACTTAGTATGCAGTCCACTAGCTCTGTTTCCTCCTTGCCATATTGTTTGATGACTGGAACCGAAAAAAATGTATACTTCATAATGCGACCAATGGGCAAAAAGGCAATGGCTGCCTCTTGAATAAAGTTGCTCGTTATTGCTCAAGTCTTTGAACTATCTTTTATTCTATTAAAAACAGAATTATTTATTTTAAATTTATTTATGTCACCTCTCTTTCAAAAGAGCTAATGACAAAACTGTTTGTTTTGGGCAGATGTAAAAATACCTGATGGTGTGCAATTAGAGAGATCAATTATTGTGCCATTTTACCACTGTGGAGAAGCCAGGGGCAAGTGGGGATTGGTAGTAAGCGAGGATCACATGAGCCAAGTGGTGGACCAGGGCTACCTATGGGTCCCAGTGGAAGACTGCACTCATGATACCTGGATCACAAACTTAGTTTGCACACTTCTCGAGGCTTACCCAGAGGACAGCTTCCTTCGTCAACTGGCACCGGTCTGTAGAGTCAAGGTATTGCTACAGTTTTTACTAATACTCTTATTTCTAAACTACAACATTACAAAGCATTAGTACTTATTAATATGTATATTAAATACATAAGTCTTGAGTCCGTCGCACACGTACATTACAACGTGAAAACACGCACTCTAGTGTTGACACTCTCAGCCCCGTTGCTCGAATGTCTCTCTTCTCACACCTGTCCGGCTTAGCCCTACACTCGGCCCGTTGGAATGTCCCACACCCCCTTGCTATGAGGGGTGGCCCAAGTATGGTGACTGTTCAGGGCTGGCTCAAGTATGGCCTTGCTCGCTACAGTATGTACACTTTGTTGGAGGGGAAACATGGAAAGAGTCAAAATCTACTTTTGTGGCGGCATCACAATCTTTGAATTAGCTTTCCACTGCAATTAAAAATATGAAGTCTTTCGCTCTTAATTTTACGATGATAAAGAAATAACTCCACATACTTTGATAGGACTTTAGTCTGTGCATTAATAATTTCATGAGTAAACAATGTACAAACTCTATAAAATAATTAATTATAGGTAATAGAAGCCAAACTGAAAGGATAGTTAGGTCACTATTCATTACTATTCTTCCTTACACATTTACATAGTAAACAGCCAATCATTCTTTTTTTATCTGTTTTTTGTTTCTTATGACACGAAAGGAATATTTCTGAAAATTAAAAATAATATGCAACTGTGAAATTGATAATAATTGTGAAGAGTTTATGATAAACTTAGGGATGGGCCCTTGAATCCTTAGGGTTATTTGGGATTAGAAAATTCAATACAATTTTTAATCAAAACCTAAATCCTTAAAAAATAATTATCTTCAATTTTCCAACTGAAATTTGTTTTAGAGCTTTAATACTGGTTATTGGTGGTTCAGAACCAATTATAATTATAGGATGAACTTGACAACCAGGCCCCAGACCAGTAATTTAATTAGTATCATAATGAATGGATTGTACGAAATAATGTTAATATTTAATTAATGTTCGTATTCTATATTATTCTACTATATTTATATTTCCTCTTATGTTTATAATCATTCCAAGATTCGGATTCAAGATTCGAAGACATAGTAATAGATTTGGATTCGTAAAATAGTGGACTTGATTCCACTTTGGATAAATTCAAAAGATAAATTTATTTGTTTTCTATCCTGGCCTAAGGCAACTTTCCTTTCCATTGATTTGAATGATTTACTTCCATACCAATTACAAACATTATTTTACAATGTTTAGTATCTGTGCGTTTAATATAAAGTGCTGTACAACCTTAACATTGTCATGTAAATAAATATCTGTATTATCATTATGATAAGATGATTTTTTTTAATTAGAATTCTATGGGATTTTTGAGGTTAAATTAATATGTATGAAATAAAGTACATTGAGCAAAAACAATTTGTAATAAATAAAATGTTAGAATAGTAGGAAAATAAAAGAGCACATATAAAAGTAAAAACATTTCGATATTTCGATGCTATTAGAGCATCTTCCTCGGGAATTAGTAGTAGCTAGACTAAACAGCTTAGTTTAGTCAAACCACTACTACTACTACTACTACTACCACCACTTGAGGATAAATTAAGCAACTCCTACTGTTTGTTGTAGGTTTCCTTTTCAGAGGAACTGCTACCATTGTTGGTAGACCTGCTTCTGTGCACAGGGAAGAAAATTTGCCAGACTGTGGTCAGCAAGAACATGAGATATTTTTTCAAGCAGCATTATGATGGACATAAGTCTCGAGGTAATAAACTTTAGACAACTTGTTGTAGGTAGATCTTAGCGGAATAAAATAATGAACCTTGTAAACAAAATGTATATGACAAATATTCAGACTCTTATTATGTATTATAATTAGGAATGGGCCCTCAAATCCATATGTATATTTGAGATTCGAGGATTTGATAAAATTTTGAATTCAAGGCTCAAATCCTTAGGAAAAATTCTTTTTTTTTTTCCTTTCATATTTTTAAGTGAAATTTGTTTAATAACTTTAATACTGCCTATTGGTTGTTCATAAACAACATAATTATAGTAGAATCTCAACAACCAGGCCCCAGACCAATGATTTAACACTCAACTGAATGTATGAATGTTATAATGAATTAATTATAAGAAAAAAATGTTAAACATTTAGTTACTATTTGTATTTTCTATTGCTCTATTTTATTCATATATTTTATGTTCATAATTTGCTCCAAGATTTGGGATTCAAAGGTAAATTGAAAGAGGGGCCTCGGGACAAGCTTGGGAATTTATCTATTCCTTGTGGTTGAGCAAACGACCCTTCCCTGAAAAGTTTCAGGCGCAAAACAAAACATAGTGCTCCAGGAAACAAAATAAAGGGCGGGCCCTCATGTTCTAGCAGTTACTGCTGACTTATTACTGTTAATTAGGGATGGGTTGTGAAATCACAACCTGCTTCTCTGACGTCACATTCACAGTCTGCTCCTGACAGACAGACGAAAGGAGTTGTTCCTTCTTGTCACAGGCCCGTTTGAAACGTTCCACCTATTACTCCACCATTATAAAAAAACTGTATTGTATTCCCATTTGTTTTCTCCGAGCTTCTACTGTCAAGGCTGCATCGTTACAAGTTATCCGGTAGATGGTAGCCCAAAGTAGTTACGTCATAGAAGACGTGTTTATCAACGCTTGGCAATTGGCATTGCTCCTCGTCTCTATGTCACAGACAGCGCTGGAACAGGTCCGGAGCAACCTTGCTCCTCCCCTGTCACATGCAGCGTTGTAACAGGTTCGGAGTAAACTCGCTCCTCGTCTCTCTGTCACAGACAGCGCTGGAACAGGTCCAAACCAACCTTGCTCCTCCACTGTCACAGGCGATGTTGTAACAGGTTCGGAGTAAACTCGCTCCTCGTCTCTCTATCACAGACAGCGCTGGAACAGGTCCAAACCAACCTTGCTCCTCCACTGTCACAGGCGATGTTGTAACAGGTTCGGAGTAAACTCGCTCCTCGTCTCTCTATCACAGACAGCGCTGGAACAGGTCCAAACCAACCTTGCTCCTCCCCTGTCACAGGCAGCGTTGTAACAGGTTCGGAGTAAACTCGCTCCTCGTCTCTCTGTCACAGACAGCGCTGGAACAGGTCCAGAGCAACCTTGTTCCTTTATGCTCCGGGGGTATTTTGGAGCAGTCGTACAGTGGAAAAGGAAGTGTATTCTTTTCACAACGCAACCTTACTTATCTATTATAGTCCTAATTTAGAGTTGGTTTGGGGAATCACAAATGAGTTTTGAAGGGGAAATATTTCATAGTACAAAACGCTATTTCCACAATACAAGCAAAGCATGTGATGTATTCTCACGATATATTGCATACATTAACGATGAACATTGAAGGAACCCGCTTAGTGATAAAATGGCTCAAGGCAAAGTGCAGCAACCTACGGCCCACTAACTGATTTTATCTAGCCCACAAAATATTTAGGAAACAAACAATTGTGTTCTATTAATAAACTTAATAACTAATTACTGCATGAGAAATTTAAAGTTGGAATTTTTTTTTTGCTCTACATTTTTCACATCAACTCAACAATTCTTTTTAACCCTATAAGACCCAGGATATCAAAAAAGTTGCCAACCCCTAGTCCCTGGCGTCACTCTCGCACTCTCTAACACGTTACTGAATTGGAAAACTAACAAACACAGCACTTGGTAAAACACCACAGCACAACTGTTCCACTCCAGCTACACAAACAATCTGAGAGGTTATACATTTGAATTACCTTGGATTGTAATGACTGGCACCAACAACTGTGTGCGCGTGCACATGTCGGGTTACACGATATCTCGAGTTTCCGAGAGACTGCTGTATAATTCACATTTTTATATTATTAATAAATTGATAGTAAGATTTTTAAATTAGCTAATTTTTATAGTTATTTTACGATTAAAATAGAAATCTATCTAATCTTTATATAATTTGGTGTCAAAAAATTAAAAATTGAAATTTTTAAAGGCATATAGGAAACAGTGTAAGGTAATAACGGGGTAAAACAAAAGTAGGTAAAGAAAGAGGAAGGTTTGAGGCAGTGCTAGGGAAAGAAGTTTGAGGAGATAGAAACAAGGAGGGTAGAAAGCTGTTGTAGTTATGTGCCAGAAACAAAATGTAAGTGGCCAACATATGGTATAAGAAGGCAAGAGAAAGTCATAAATACAGTTGGGATGTGGGATGAGGAGCAAAACTCGGTGGTAGACTACTTTTTCATGAATGAAGAACTAAATAGGCAGACCATAAACATCAAAGTAATACCAAGAGTGTCCTTAGATAGTGACCACAGGTTGTTGGTAGCAGACTTAAAGGGATGGGAATGTACTAGGAATGTAGTAAGACAATAACAGAGAATAAGGGGTGTGGAGGCTAAAAGATAAAGAGGAAATAAGAGTTGTACTCAAGAAAGGCAAGAAGTTTAATACCCCAAGGATGAGATGCAAAGTGTAGAGGTTGAATGAGAAAGGTTTAAGAACAGTTTGGTGGAATCTGCAGAGGAGGTATATAAGAGGACAAGTAGTAAGAGGAAGCGAAAGGAGACACCCTGGTGGAACAACAGGGTGAAGAAAGCAGTGGAGGGGGGGAAATAAATAATTCGGAAGTGGTTTTAAGTATATGAATGAAGAAACAGAGGAGGAATATAGGTTTAGTAAGATAAGAGGAAAGTGAGTGGTACAGGAAGTCATGAAGGATTGGATGCAAAAATGGATTAAAAATCTGGAACAGGATGTGGCAAGAAGTAAGAATCAGGAAGAGAGAAAAAAGTCAATTTAGAATGATGGATGAAGAAGGAAGAACATTAAAAGACTGGAAAGGAAGAATAGCTACTTTGGATGAGTTTTTGAGAAGATGTTCGACCTGGAGAAAGAAAGAGAGAGTGAAAAAAGAGTAGCCAGAAGAAATAGGAGAAGAGGAAGAAAGAGGTCCCACATAGGAAGGGGTGGAGGACGCATTAAATTGGATGAAACAAGGAAAAACACTGGATGTGGACAAAATGGCTGTAGAAATGATAAGAGCTGTAGGTGAAGTAGATATATAATGGTTATACAAGAGTGGTGAAAGTTAGTTGTAAGGAGAACAAGGCTCTGAGAAACTGGAAAAAAGAAGTTATAATACCTATTTTCAAGAAAGGAAGCAGCAAGCGGTGTATAAATCACAGGGAGATAACGCTGATGTTCCATTTTACAAAAATATATGAGAAGATACTGGAAAAGTGAATAATAAATAAAATGAAAGGAAGGTGGAGAGAGGATCAGCACAAATTTAGGGAACAAAGGTTCAGAATAGACTTATCTTTGCCATATGACAGCCGATGGAATGACGTTATGAATATGGAAAAGACTCGATAATGCTATTTATGGCTGTTGGGAAGGCATATGATAGCATGAATATAAATAAAGTTTGGAAAGCAATGGAGAAGGTTTAAATGGAAAAAAAGAGTTGTAATGAGAGTGAAAAGCATGTATGAGGAAAACAGGGAGTTTTGTTAAGACGAAGAGGGGAAGGACGGAGTGGTTCCAAATAAAAAATTAAGTGAAGCATGTTATGGTAATGAAAATGGTTATGAACAAATTGGGAGGAAAGAATAAAAGCCATGATATTTGGGTCTTGGGGTAGAGAAAAAAGAGGAAGTAGAGGAACATTTAAAGGAATGGAATTAGGAATTGAAATATTGTGACATGAAATTTAGCATGGCCAAGTGTGAAATGATGGTAATGACAAGGAAGAGGATAAGGCCTAGTAAATCTATACAGATGGATGAAGTAATGCTGAGAAAAGTACAGAACATAAAATATCTTGGAAGCGTGATTGAAGAGAAAGGTGGAAGTAGAGAGGATTTAATGAGAAGAGGACAGTAGGGAGAGTGGTTCTATAGGTGTATAAGAGGTCTGCTATGGAGAAGAGAAGTGCCCTTGAAGTGTAAGGAAGTTTTGTACACAAGAGAAACTAGGAAAGTGGAAGCCATGGGATTTAAGTTAGTGAGGAGCATGTTAGCTGTCATGAGGAGAAACAATATTACGAATTAAGTTATTTGGGAAATAATGGGGGTACATGGAGTACATGAGATAATATAGGAAGCAAGACTGAGGTGGTATGGACATATAATGAGGATGGAAAAATAGATAATGCCAAAGTAAATATTTGAAATGAATTATGTAGAGAAATGATCGCAGGGTAAGCCAATAAAGAGATGGGAAAAGCAGATAACAAAAAGTGTGCAATTGAAAGGAGAAGAATGGAAGAAATTAAGGTAGGAACAATGGTGAAAGGATAGAGGAAGTTGGAGGCAGTTTACTAAACTGACCCAGCCACGGGCTAAAAACAGTTGATGATGGTGATGATAAGTTGTATAATTGGTCAAATGGGGACCAAAGAGGTAGAGCACATCACTGGCACAGTTTAAATAATATCTGCATACCTCTGTAACACTCCACGACAAGGCACTGTCAAAACTCAGATACATTTCTTGTGTCATGCCACCATCTTTTCCCTTCCATTCATACCTTTGAATTATTGTGCACATAAAAGAAAAACATGAAAATGGAATTATTAAGGGTCTGCAAAGCTACAAAAAAATAAAATTTATTTCAGAAATGTATTAGCTTAAACTTGGTTTCAATAATTACGAATCTTGTCGGTAAAAATATTGACAGTTATGTACAATTAGAACATTAGTATATCACTAATTATTGTGCATACAAAAAAAATTGAAGTAATTAAATTTGATGCTTTGATAATTATCATGAAATATTTCAAACCATTTTGTCTTAAAAGATTAATTTCTTAATTATATGTTCTGCTTGAAGCTATATACACATGCACGGTATAATTTCTTGCCATCATAAAACTAACAAAAAAAATATTAAAACTTAAAATCGACTTCACTCTCTTAAGTAGCTGCATGGTCTAAGCCACTACTCTCACAATGGACTAGACTGCCTTGACGAGAAGTTCATGGTTGGATCCCGTTTGGGTGTACTGAGGGGGGGTTTTCCTAAATGGTTTTCCACTCTCTCTCACACACAAATGTGGGTACACTTCCTCTCAGTTCAAACCCGCCTCGGTGGCGTAGTTGGCTAAAGCGCTTGTCGTGTTGAGCCAGACTGCCGAGGACGGAGAGATCGAGGTTCGAATCTCGGTCGGGTGAACTGAGGGTGGTTTTTCCTAAATGGTTTTCCACTCTCCCCCCCACGCAAATGCGGGTTCACTTCCTCTACTTCAACCTTCCCAATTCCTAATCCATTAGCGTAATTAGTACTTAAAGCGTATAACCCAGAACGGGTAGTAAGACGCGGTGCTAAATATTATTATTATTAATTTAGCTTTGCTCCAAACATGGAAAATTTACTTTATATGCCCCTGGTAATTATCACAGAAAAATTGGACATTTGATTATTGATTTGATTACAATTACCAGAAAATTTGGTAAATCTACTTTGTGTTAGTTTTGTGTTCTAACCCAAAATTAACATAGTGGGTGCTTTTGAAATAAATACAAATGTGTACGTTCACTCACTCTCCCAAAAGACTGTAGAGTGCTTACACAAACTACAGGCAATCGTTTCTTTTCACATTTGGAAGCCACTTCAAACTTACATAATTGAATCACTTGTGTTTCAGTCCTCTCGAAGCAGATATTTTTCAATAAACCTTCGGTGCAGTGTATGTTGAATGTGGTGCATTACATTCGCTTACAGGGGGTTGTTCGGGACAAGTAAGTACAGTTCTTGAGTTCTTGTCTACTTGAGGTTTGCATTATATTTCTAGTATCTGTTGAGTAATTTGTATGTATTAATTTACATAATGTGACCACCGTTTATTGATATTTTGATGTGTTCATACATTGAGTAATATATATATATATATATANAAATAAATAAATAAATAAATATATATATATATATATATATATATATATATATATATAAATGTATGGTTGAATGACATCAATAAGAAGTTCCTATAGTCAGCTCAAAATTGTCAAAATTTATCCCATTTATCTAAAGTAATGTATCGATAGCTTATTACTCAATGTATGAACACATCAAAATATCAATAAATGGTGGTCACACTATGTAAATTAATACATATATATATATATATATATTTATTTATTTATTTATTTATATATATATATATATATATATATATTTATATATATATTTATATATATATGTACATTTTGAAAGTGTCAGTATGATCTCAGTATATTAATAAATATTTACTAATAAAATAAAGAATTTCACATTAGGAACTGTTTTCTTTCTGTTTCATTGAGGCTGGTTTTTCCATTCGCTCCAGGAAAAAATCTAGTGTTTTTCACGATAACTCTAGTCTTCAATATAAGCTATCACTATGGTATTGAAAAATTTTCAAAATCGTGTTAAACAAAACATTCGAAAGTAGAACTACAACTACAATATTATTAGAGGTGTACCATAAGACAATTTTCACTCAGGATTGAGTTTCAATAATAACACACGTTTTATTTAAACTCGAAAAAAAGCAATATTTGCAACACAGATACTTCAAATTAAATTTCTGTGACAGACCCATGTACAAACCATAAACCCAAATTTGTAAGGGAGAAAACCAATGCATCTGCAATTAATTTTACATGGATAACAAAGCTTGTAATATTGAAATGACCCTTGGATTAAACATTGAAAATAAGATAGAAGGACATGGCCTTCACACTTACCAAAAAACTTTAGGCCTCAAAGTTCACAATTGAAAACACAACAAAACACATAATTATGTAATTTCCGTGGTACATCAGTCCCTGTTCAGCAGAAGATAGTAAAGTACCATTGTTCAGTTGGTGTTTTACTCTCTTCTGCTGAACAAGGGGACTGATGTACCCTGAAAATTACATAATGATGTGTTTTGTTGTGTTTTCAATTGTGAACTTTTGAGGCCTACAGCTTACTGGCAAGTGTGTAGGCCTTGCGCTTCTCTCCTCTTTCCAATGTTTAAAATATACACATGACGCAATTTTTCCTTAAAATGATCTTTAGGTTATGGCTTCAGCTGCATCAAATAGCTTTGTAAATTAGAAAAAGGACACCTGGTAATGGGAATATAACCCGGATCTCTTGGTTTGGTGCGCCAATGCTCTATCACTGAGATATCCAAGATTTGTCCTGTACTCGGGGTCACATTCTTCATTCAAAGTTCAAGGCAGAGTCTGTGATTGACATGTGGAAATAATTGGCTACTATGAGCTATTATTGATACCATAGCCACTTGTGGCTCGGAGTCTGCGTTATGCTAACCCTACTACAACGACAATTGTATATTAAAGCGAATAACATGAAAGAAATCTAACACTTGTACAATACTATCGCATTGGTTGTGAAATCAGTTAAGCACATCTCTTTTCCTCAAACTCTTATATATTTTTAGTGGAGTTTTAAAATTTTCTTTTTCCCCCCTCGACAGAGATGTGAACATGAGACCGTAGCATTGATTTGGAGAAAGTTGGACAGTCGTATTAAGATAAAGTGACATGATCAGATTAGGTGACTATTTTCAACATAAACTCATTTAAAAAGAAATTGTGACTCGATGAATGAAATCAGAGCTGAAGATTGATAACCTATCGATAATTTTCTTGTAGCAGTGAAACAAACTAAAACTACAAAACCTACACACAAAGTAAATTAAAGAATGAATTGTGAGTAGTCCTAAACTTGATGAACTGATGATGAAAGATAGGAAAATAATAGCATGTACTGAGTCTACAGAATATTATGTGGAAATGAACAATTTCCCTGCTTCTGTGAGACACGCTGTGTAATCCAAAGATGCATTTGTTGCCGTTAATACCAATATCCAATGGGCTGTTGAAAACATTGCGTGAATTTAGAGAGGGTGTGATGTATAAAATATACACTGATTAAATCATAAAAAAATAATGATCAAAACTCTTCTGTTTTTGTATTTTCTATTCTTCTTATATATTTTATTGCAAAATGTACCTAAAAAAGTGAAAAGAGGTTTCTTTAAAGAGACATTTTAACTGCTTAATCTCACATTGTTCATAATCCCTAATCAATTATTTAATTTCCACTTTATAGGAATCGTCACATTCAGTAAATTGTCATTGCTATGTAAAATTATAGGCACCTCGAATAATACAGAAATTGGAATTATTAATTGTTAAATTAAAGAATATTTTCTTATTCCAGCACAAGTCAATCTTTGGACATGGACTACCTCCATGTGGCTCAGGCAGCGCAATTTTGCTCCGCCCACTTTACTTCCATCCTTTACGTGGAGCTGTGGTCTTCTGAACAAATCAAGTAAGTTGTCATATTATTGGTTCTTTCTCACCATTATATTTTGCTTTGGTTTTAAAATTTAAAAACATAATGCTCTAAGCTTGATCAACACCTGTGAAATGCCAAAGTTTGATTTAAATATGAAGAGAAAATAGTTTCATTGTGTTTTTTATAAACGAATAAAAATAAATCTCTTAAAATATATATATATATTTACTAAAAGCTTGTAAGATTTGTGAAACAAAATACTATGCATTGTTGCAGAAACACTTCAGCAAAGAACATAAATGATATAAACTGTTACAGAAACATTAAGAAAGGGGATTTACATGCAGTGGACCTAATTTCACAAGACCTAAAGTTTAAGAGCTATGAATTTAGGTCTTATAAAATAAGCTCCAGTGAAGTTAGGTATTATAAAGTTTAAGCCTTGGGCCTTTAGATCCACTGCTTGTTTGAAAAGTTAAGGATATTTAAAAAAAATATAATATGAAAAATCCACTGCTTTTAGGTCTATTGACGTTAGGAGCTATATTATTATTATTATTATCACCGCGTCTTACTACCCGTTCGTGTTATACGCACTTACGCTAATGTGTAATGGTAGGGTGATAGTGAGATGAAATGGAGGACCTACAGTTTAACGTGGAATCCGAACCACGGTGGCGGCCTGGCATTCCCCACATTCACAAGATGTCTTGTCAGAGGTGAAGGAAGGGTTTGGCAATCAGATAAATCTTTGCCGGGACCGAGGATTGAACCCCGGCCGCCAGCATAGAAGTCTGACACCTTACCCCTAGACCACCAGGTCACCGACGTTAGGAGCTATAAAATTAGGTGGAAATTAAGATAGGTCTTATAAAGTTAGTTGTCATGTAGTTTAGGAGTTGTGACTTTAAGTCTTATAACTTTAGGTCCACTGCAACAGAGGAACATATCTGTCCACTAAAGAGCATAATAATAAATGTCACATTTCATTGTGTTTTAAATACAATATGAATGTTCAAATGTAAAATATTGGTTTTTATAAAAGTATATTCCAAACTAAAGATTTTCATTTTTACCGAGATTAGTTATTATCTATTTCAATTAATTGCGGAGATATGATCAAAATTGGAAAAATATGATTATGTAAAGAACCCTTAAAGTCATTTTCATGGGAAAACGAGAATTGCCCTTTTGTTCATAATATTAAACAATGCCAAGATACTATATTTAATCAAAATTCTTAGAGCTGATTTTGAGAAAATCGATTTTTTTTGGGTGACCTGGTGGTCTAGGGGTAAGGTGTCAGACTTCTGTGCTGGCGGCCGGGGTTCAATCCTCGGTCCCGGCACAGATTTATCTGATTACCAAACCCTTCCTTCACCTCTGACAAGACATCTTGTGAATGTGGGGAATGCCAGGCCTCCAC
>CABEEJ010001380.1:140448-161636 GCA_901482245.1 Timema douglasi
TTTTTTTTAAATATGTTATATAAGTAATTGTAGAAATATTCAAACATAGTCCTGCTTTATAATATGGGAATGGACATATTGTAGTCGAAAAAATGTTCGTGTTTTAATTAGAGAGTATTCTCAGAAATCGATATATCGCAAGAATCGAATATATTTGTTTTCTACACGAAAATAGATATTTGATATATAAGAAAATAATAATAAAACATACTTAGGCATTATTGAGTTCACTATTTCCAATGTATGTTTAATTGTTAAGCATGTTGTTTTAGTCTTTATTAAAAATATCCGTTTGTATTTTTATTTTTGCTATCTTAATACAATAAAATATCCTTTAATGATGATTAAAGTTGATCAAAAGATAACTAGGCCTATTTGTTTATTTCACATGTTTTTTAGAAACTTAACTCATTCTAACAACACACTTAAAAATAACTAAAAGATATTCAAATTTTTATTGATTTTATTTTTGAACAATAATATGAGTCTAGATTGTTTAATTTGTTTGGATTTTAAGCTTTATTTTGCGAGGGGGTTAAGGGGTGATTAAAATTTAAAGCATGATTGAAATAAATCTTAATTCACAGTTTAGGCCTATATTGTGTAATGTAGGTCTATTTGTAAATCATTAAACTTTATAACGATTTGATAGGATTCGGATTCGAGATATGAAAATAAAATGTAGATTCGGATTCGACCCATCTTAAGAAAAAACCTAAAGTAATTTATTTGCATGTTATGATAGTAACTTGAATTATCATATTTGAATGAAATATTACAAACATTTTGCAAAATAATATTTTTCCAAGCATAAAACAACTAACAAAAAATATTTGAATTTTGATTAGGGTCCGAGATTATTTCATATATTCAAGTTGAGTTTGCTTCAAATTGAAAAATTAGACTTTGCACACCCCTATTACTATTCAAAACTTTTTTTTGAAATTGGTTTTAGAGCTATTAAACTTTGTATCGATGATGTAACTTAACATAATTATAAATATCTCTAAACAACCAAATCCCAGACAAATAATTTACCACTTAACCAAATTTATGAATATTGTAATCAGGAGTCTGTGAAGCTGCAATAATATCGATATGATTCGAATTCATCCTATTGGATTTGATTACTCAAATCAAGCCAAACTAGAAAAAAATTAATAATGGATTAGGCTGTTGCAATATCCCACGTTGCACTTAAAATATGTTAATATATCTTTAATAACAATTCTTGTGAGGTAAAGTAAATGCTTATTATCTATTAGTTATTACCAAACTGACCACGAAATAAGAAGCACTTTTATTTTTACCAAAACCAGTCTTTGTAAAACCTTTGCATAGACAATAATCACACCTTTATACGATATGTTATGGGGGAATCTTGGTTTATCTAATAAAGTCATTAAAGGTGAATGCTGGAACGGTAAAATAAAGTAAATTATATCTTAAAAATATATATGATGATATTTATAATGATATTATTATTATTGTTATTATTATGTTGTTAATAATAATAATGGGTGACCTGGCGGTCTAGGGGTAAGGTGTCAGACTTCTGTGCTGGCGGCCGAGGTTCAATCCTCGGTCCCGGCACAGATTTATCTGATTACCAAACCCTTCCTTCACTTCTGACAAGACATCTTGTGAATGTGGGGAATGCCAGGCCTCCACCGTGGTTCAGATTCCACGTTAAACTGTAGGTCCTCCATTTCATCTCACAATCACCCTACCATTACACATTAGCGTGAGTTTAACCCGAGCGGGTAGTAAGACGCGGTGATGATGATGATAATAATAATTTATTATTATTATCATCATCATCATTAACAAACTGTTAAACACACAAATTGAAACTTTGGTTCCTCTCTTGCACTCTCGACACCAGCAGAGCCATTATGACCATTCAACGCAAAGTTAGTTGCCACCACTAGTTAGCTTCACTTTCGAGGAAAAGATAGTGTTTGAGTTATTATGACCACCACATTTTGTACCATCTGCTAGTTTTAGCTTCGACTTTGCTTCTAGCGTCAACGCACAGAATAAAATTAGTTTGCATCAACAGTTGGCAACACTTTTCCAAAGAATATTACCTTTTGAGAAGTTAGACGTAAAAATTAGGTAAATTTATTTCGAGAATGCTGGTATTTGTGACTGAACTTTATTCGTATATTTTTATTTTCCCAAACAGCTTATCACAAGTCACATTATTTGCAAGAAAGATTTAATTTAGCTTAATTTAATAAATCTCTTGCATCATTTTGTTTGCCTACGGCTTGAAATGAAAAAATACTAGGCCTATATTATTCAATACACACAACATATTTTAGTCAAAAAATCATAATGTGAAATATGCATTCAAATATTAATGTCACACGTAGAAATGAATTAATATGAGATTACCTCTTTGTCCATTGGCAGCAGTGTAAAGTGTGAACTGTGTTCTTCTTTGCATTGTAAAGGCCATATTGTGTTTGTCCCCCTTTTATATGTTTCTATCCACCTTTCCTATACCTTCTTCCAAATATAATACAATTAACCTCTTAAAGTGAAAAGAGGTTTTCCTTATAGAGTTATATCATATAATTATTTGTGATGATAATGGAACAAGTGTAATATGTTGTGTGAATATCTTAGAAAAACAAAACTGGTTATTTAAAGTTGATGAAAGCGTTCAAGAACTCCCAAAAATAGTGTTTACACTGAATATTTTCGACAACTTAATGTTAAAACAATGGCCATTTATACCCAGTCAGCCTACTAGGTTGACAATAAAGTGCACGAGAGGTTTGTTTGGATGGTTAAAAATAATAACATGCATATTTTATTTAAAGGGAATTCTTGAGACTTTAGTTAAGTGATTAAGAATATAAGGATATTATATTTCTTTACAATGAGTTGTTTGCTATCTATTCACTTCAGGGTGACCTGGCGGTCTAGGGGTAAGGTGTCAGACTTCTGTGCTAGCGGCCGGGGTTCAATCCTCGGTCCCGGCACAGATTTATTTGATTACCAAACCCTTCCTTCACCTCTGACAAGACGTGTATTAATCACAACTTGTGAATGTGAGGAATATCAGGCCTCCAGCGTGGTTCGGATTCCACGTTAAAACTGTAGGTCCTCCATTTCATCTCACAATCACCCTACCATTACACTTTAGCGTAAGTGCGTACAACCCGAGTGGGTAGTAAGACTCGGTGCTAATAATAATAATATTCACTTCAGGATAACTAGGTCTAACTATTAAATATCGGTTTCAGATAAATTTTATAAACGTTTTATTATTCAAAAACCTAGGCCTAAACCAAATGGCAATATTTCATAGTTCTACAACTCACATTAATGTGGATAGTAAGTTAATTACTACTGTATATATGATTCAGTTTAAATAGGATTACATTATATTAAAGTTTTGTTGAGGCATCTTAGACAGGTTAGGCCTACCTTTTTATTGTCTTGACAACTGGTCTGTCCATGTAATTTACCCTAATAGGGTATAGATGATACAGATTGATTTATAGAATAAAAGTATTTTTATTTGTGTAGAGGGAGTGTGGGAAAACCTTTAGAAAAATAAAACCACTCATCACACCCAGCTAGGATTCAAATCCCAACCTCCACACCAGTGGAAAATTTGACCAAAGAGACTAATGTCTTGGTCAATGTTGCCCCATGAGGTGGGTCATCAGACTAATAATATCCCAAATATGTTGAAACCTAACTAACCTCCACCCTTCTATAATGGAATGTCGCCATTATCAATGTGTTGATGGTGAATAATAATGCGTTTTGATAGTGTTATGTTTCAAAGAAAATATTCTTTTAATATTCAGTGTAAGTGTAATATCCCCGCTGTTGGCCTATATTATGATATAGGCTTATTTAAAGTTAGATTATGTGAAACACACACAAAAGCGTTTCGAGATTTTTATATTGGGCTAATGAGATGGCAATTTTAAATAAGGTAACACAAAACATCTAATAAATTACAAAACCTAGCAAACATAACCTTGTAACGCAAACCAAAGGACAAGTAAAATGTCTGCGCAACTTAGCGTCACTTTACTAGGAAAATATTTGCGCTCGCAAAGTGGTCGCCCATAATAAATTTAGACGCTAAGTCTCGCGTCTTTCTGCTAAAGGTCACAAATTTGTTTTGCGTCGTGGTCATAGTACCCCTGCAGGGTGAGAGTAGTAAATTAACTGATTTTATCACCTCTAGCTAGGGAATATGTGATGAGCTCCAACGCTGGCTAGAGTCAGAGTTCGAATCTAGACACAGCCACGGCCTAACCTAAACCATCGGTCACAACAGTGTAGCCTTCAAGTAAACGTGAGGGGATTGGACTATAAGAAATTTTAATTACTTTTCAATGTGGAGGAGTTACATCCGGTTATTAGGTGCTGGAGCATTGTACAAACTATTAAGTCGCTGTTTCAAATAATTATCACTATTTATTATTATTATTACTATCATTTTTATTGTTATCATTATTATCATTGTTTACTATCATCATAATTACTACCCTTTCGGGTTTTACACACTTATGCTCATGTGTAATGGTAGGGTGATTGTGAGAGGAAATGGAGGACCTACAGTTTAACGTGGGATCCGAACCACGGTGGAGGCCTGTCATGCCCCACATTCACAAGTTGTGATTAATACACGTCTGGAAGTGTTTAATAAATATTCACTAAACTACTGCCGTGAGTCTTTGTAATTTAATATTCAAATCACCATCACACAACCCTGATCACAACAGATGGTGCTCTTTGCTGACAAGTTGAACCATTGTGGATTGAATATGTTGAAAAATTTAGAGGCATTCTCCAAAACTAATCGATTTTTTTGTTTGTTTTTTTAACATCATAGCTTTAGTATATGTAACTAGGATATGATATGATTCAGACTAATATTTGCTTTGATTCAAACTCGAAACGCCTTATTTGGAGATGTCTAATTGTAATGGATACAAAACAACACCAAATTATTTCTATTTTATAATATAAATTTAACTCTATTCCTATCATTCTTTACCATTTTCCTTTTTCTCCTCTTTTGTGTTTTTTTTTTTTGTTTTCTCTTTTAGGAAGTTTTGTTGCGCGTTTCACACTCCTCCCTGATGAGTTCCGATAGAATGAAACCTGGGGCGGGGGATTGGGCGATGACGATCAATTTTCTTTAAGAGACATCCATTACCTCTTTGTCCATTGGCAGCAGTGTAAAGTGTGAACTGTGTTCTTCTTTTCATTGTAAAGGCCATATTGTGTTCGTCCCCCTTTTATATGTTTCTATCCACCTTTCCTATACCTTCTTCCAAATATAATATAATATAAATTTAAGAATTAATGTATTAAAGTAAACGTTTTATATGTGCCGCGTTTTCTAAGATTCAGATTTGAATTCAAACTCAAAATTAATATTGGTTGGTAAAATGAATATTTTTATATATAACGGTGTGGATTCGACCCAACCCTACAATTTTCTTAGAAGTCTATATTCTCAGTATTCATCATATAATTATTATGTTACAGCTACTGATGACCAGGTGGCGTGAGCAAGATCGCTTGGGCTATGGAGAATTTGAGTACTTGGAGCTAGTGCTCGCCCAGAGACTCGTGCTGCTGCGAATGGCCTCTAGTATGTTTCAGTTCAATGTGAAGGATGAATTGACCTACCAGCTAGAAATTGCTGCGTTGGCCAGGAAAGAGGGGTGGCCTCAAGTGGCGGGAAACTGCCTGGCAAGGCTGGCCACTATCAGTTTCGATAAACCCCCTTGCATAGTGCTAGAGGAAGCCCGCCTCCACTGGGCCAAGGGCAATAGGTGATTAAACAAGAACATTTACACGTCAGCTGGGCTAGCTCAGCTTGTATTAAAGACAGGGCCTGACTCTTAACCGGAAGGTCAAGACTCGTGTTTAAAACCTGACCAGGTGACCTTTATTGGTGTGAATACTGGTATATTTCAATGTGATTACCCTATTGTCCCCACCACATTATAGTTCTCTATTTAAGGTGACCTGGCAGTCTAGGGGTAAGGTGTCAGACTTCTGTGCTGGCGGCCAGGGTTCAATCCTCGGTCCTGGCACAGATTTATCTGATTATCAAACCCTTCCTTCACCTCTGACAAGACATCTTGTGAATGTGGGGAATGCCAGGCCTCCACCGTGGTTCGGATTCCATGTTAAACTGTAGGTCCTCCATTTCATCTCACAATCACCCTACCATTACACATTAGCGTAAGTGCATATAACCCGAACGGGTAGTAAGACGCATTGCTAATAATAATAATGATCTATTTAATTTCTAGACACTCATCATGGTCATCTGGCTAGCTCGATTATAACATTTTGTTCAATACAATTATACAGAACTCAAATCACTATCCAGTTTAAATTTCACTGATAACAAACTGTTTATTGCCGATGGCAGTCTGAAACCTTTTGCCAGGTAAAGCCAGACTTAACAGCACTATACTAGTTAACTGTTCCCTCCTCTTTGCCATCCATTTTACCAGCCATACACACTTTAAGATGGTGGGTAAATGTCTTAAAGATAAATCTTGATACTAAAGGGGAGGAAACAATTCTCTTACACATTCTCGTCAAGCTGGGTTCACCTTGGAAACAATCCATGAGCCACCGCTGCTTATCAATCACATTTGTTTATGTTGATTGTACGAGTATAATTCAGTTCTCTGATATGACATCCATACACATATGTTTTCCCTTTTTGCACAGAGAGGTGGCGACAGCGCTTCTGAAGTCTCTCTTGCGCAGATTGGAGCAGGACACGAGAGGAGGGGAGGACCAACTAGTGCAGCGGTCTATCGCTTTGCATCTTTACGGCTCCTGGATGGTGGAGACCAAGTCTGAGAACCCACAAAATATCATCGACCAATATTTTCTCAAAGCACTCGCACACTTAGAAGGTATTTAGTTTTCAAACTTATTTTGCTCTCAGCCACTTAACACTTGTTTATTTGCTAACTTTGTTAGTTGAGGCACCTTTTCGCTTTAGCTATATAACCTAACAAAATTAACTCCCAACTCGGAACACTAGGGTACATTATCAATTGCACTGAGAGTAGGCTCCACAGAGTTCCATTTGATCCTTCTTGGTAAAGGTTGGTGCACATCCTTGTCAACATTAGGTTATCTCCCTTGCAACAAACGTAGATGCATTTCCTGCCAAATTTACCAACCTTTCACCTGATCCAAAAGCTGACTCATATAAATGAAATACCCCATGAAAGGCCAATATGACTGTTGCAACTACTACATTGCTGAATACATTGGCCCCACTACAAGAACACTCAGAAAATAAAGGAATGGTCATTGTTTTGATACCAAGCAAAATGATCATAACAAACCTATAGCACTTCATTCCTAAACATATAATTCAGATTTTGACTCATGCTATAGTAAGTACTAGAGTTATACGAGCCCTTCCCAGCTTCGTAGCTAGTAACTTGCTTGCCATTATATACTAAAATACAGGCATCCCTCTGATCTCAACCTCAGACAACATTCTCTCCTTTTCTTCCAAGTAGGCCTACTTACATGTCAGTAATTTTATATAAATAATAACTGATTATTCGATAATTAAATATAATATAAAAGTGAGTTGTACAAAAAGCCAGGAAGGATTGGATACAAAAATGGACATAAATTCTGCAACGGGAAGTGGAAGGAAGTAAGAAGGTGTTATATATACAAGCTAGAAACAGGATGAGAAAGAAAAAAGTAAGAAGTTAGAATGATGGATGAAGAAGGAAGAACGTTGAAGACAAAGGAAGAAAAGGAACTATGGATGAGATATTTTGATATAATGTTCAACCCAGAAGAGGAAAGGGATGGAAGTGAAACAGAGGAGTAGAAATAAATAGCAAAAGATGAGGAAAGAGGTCCAACATGGAAAGATGTGGAGGACTCATTAAAGAGGATGAAAAGAGGAAAAGCACCCAGTGTGGACGAACTGACTGTGGAAAGGATAAGGGCTGCAGTTGAAATTGGCAGACATTGGTTATACAGGGTGCTGAGAGTGGTTTGGAAGCAGGAAAAGGTACTGAAGAAAAGGAGTTATAATACCCATTTTCAAGAAAGGAGACAGGAAGAGGTGTACAAATTATAGGGGGATAAAGCTGATGTGCCACTGCACAAAAAAGATATGAGAAGATCCTGAAGAAGAGACTTAATGAAATGAAAGGAAGGCGGAGAGAGGAACAGCATGGATTTAGGGAACACAGGTCTACCATAGATTTAATTCTTTGCCATACGACAGCTGATGGAAAGAAGATGGGAAAGACTTGGTAATGGTATTTATTTATGTGGAGAAGGCATGAATAGAAATAAAGTTTTGAAAGCGATGGAGGAGGCCAAAGTGGAAAGAGGAGTTGTAATGAGAGCGAAAAGCATGAACGAGGATAACAGGAGTTGTGTTAAGATGGAAATTTGGAAAATGGAGTGGTTCCAAATAAAAAATGTAGGAAGAAAGGAAATGCCCTTTCATCATTACTATTTGTAAAGCTAATTGAAATGGTCATGAACAAAGTGACAGGAAAACTCGGGGAGGAAGGAATGAAGGCCACGATGTTTTCCGATGACTTGATGGTATGGGGGGAAAAGGAAGAGGAAGTACTGGAACACCTACAAGAATGTAATAAGGAAGTGAAAGAGTGTGGAATGAAATTTAGCATGGAAAGGTGTGGAGTGATGGTAGTGACAAGGAAGAGGGTAAGGTCTGGTAAAGCTATAAAGCTGGATGGAGTAGAGCTGAGAAAAGTACAGAATGTTAAATATCTTGGAAGCGTGATTGAGGCGAAAGGTGGAAGTAGAGAGGATGTAATGAGAAGAGGACAGCGGGGAGAATTGTTCTATAGGTGTTTGAGATACATGCTATGGAGCAGAGAAGTGCCCTAGAAGTGTAAGGAAGTGTTGTACCCAAGAGAAACTAGGAAAGTGGAAGCCATGGGATTTAAGTTAGTGAGGAGCATATTAGCTGTCACGATGAGAAACAAGATTAAGAACGAAGCTATCCGGAAAAGAGTAGGGATAGAGGAAGTACATGAGATACTAGAGGAAGCAAAATTGAAATGTATGAACATGTAATGAGGATGCCAAAGAAAATGTTGGCTCTGAAGTATGTAGGGAAAAGACCCCAAGGAAGGCCACGAAAGAGATGGGAGAAGCAGATAACAGAAAGTGTGCAAGTGAGAGGAGACGAATGGAGGTAACTAAAGGAGGATGAACGATAGAAGGAAAGAGGATGATTGAGGTATTTTAATAAACTGACCCAGCCACAGGCTAGAAACAGTTGATGATGAATGATGATGAATAGGGACATGCAAAATTCGGTTTTTCAATAATGCAAATTTTTACACGAATTCTACTGTTTCCACACACATAACACAAATTTAGGCTTTATTTCGAAATGAACACTATTTCTTTGTAATTTGGCCAATACCACATTATGAAATATAATTTTCAACATGGTAACGTTGGCAATAGCTCTCTGTCAGGGCTGTCGTCTATACAAATAGTATCTGTTTTTGTGGATTTTAAAGATTATGATACTTAAATTTCAATTTTGATAACTTGATTCTTTATTTTCAGCCTTTAAAAGATTTCACGCTTGGTCCAAGCAAGGACATTAATATATATGGACCTTGCTACAGGCGATCATATTTGGCAAAATTATATATTTTTTATTTTATTCCTTTCTCCTAATTTGATAGTAGTTTAGTCTTCTATGACGACATGTTTTGATGATATTGTTTGGTCTAAACATAAATTGATAATTGATTATTTCGATAGTGCTATTTGTATAACTCGAAGGATATTGCGTTAATGCATTACTAAGCTTGAAATATTTTGTGCATATTTATATTTGATTTTTCTCCAAACACGTTAATAAATAGTTAAATATACAATATGAACAAAAAATGTAGACAGTTTTATCGCAGTTTTCTTTTAATGAATACTAATTTGACTTGTATCTACCTAAATAATAACATCACTTTCAGCATAAAATATCATCGCTTTTTGAGAAAAATAACACCAATTTACCCCTAAAAATAACCTCACCCTGTGCATGTCTCTAATGATTAATGATAAATACAACATTCTATCCATCTACCAAGGGTCAAAACACAAGTTTGAACAGGCAACTACAGAATCCAAGCTAAAGAAAATAAATCAAGAAACAGGCAACAATAGTATGTAAGTGACCATGATATACTAGCCATACTGAAATTGGTGTTTTACTCTCTTCTGCTGAAGAAGGGGACTGATGTACCCCAAAAATTACATAATGATGTGTTTTGTTGTGTTTTTAATTGTAAACTTTGAGGCCTACAGTTTTCTGGTAAGTGTGAAGGCCATGTCCTTCTATCATCTTTTCAATGTTTGATTTAAAATAACCATTTGGCACAATTTTTCCTTAAATTATTTAACTACTTACAGAAGTACCCAGCATCTTTCTTGGTAACCACACAGTGGATTGTGTGGTTATACCTAGCAACGCTTTTATTTTCTTCAAACAAACAGAAAAAAATCAAATCCAAATTTTAAAATTCTGGTTTTGAGGTGCACATATTCGTGCACAGGGGCAACTAATTCTTAGATTTCAAAAACCTTTGTGGGTGGTAGATATTGCACAATACTTGGGATATGCACACACCTACACAAACTCTTCATTTTATTAATATATAAATCAATAAAATTAAAGGGGTGACCTGGTGGTCTAGGGGTAAGGTGTCAGACTTCCATGCTGGCGGCCGGGGTTCAATCCTCGGTCCCAGCACAGATTTATCTGATTACCAAACCCTTCCTTTACCTCTGACAAGACATCTTGTGAATGTGAGGAATGCCAGGCCTCCACCGTGGTTCGGATTCCACGTTAAACTGTAGGTCCTCCATTTCATCTCACAATCACCCTACCATTCCACATTAGCGTAAGTGCGTATAACCCGAACGGGTAGTAAGACGCGGAGCTAATAATAATAATAATAGTATTAAAACTAAAACTTTTCTTCTAGATCTGGCTGAAAGTCGAGAGAAACAAGAGATTTGCTTGGAGGCCCATTCTTCACTGGCAAGGTTTGCTGACGGCCAATATCAAAATTTGGTGCAGTACACCAAGTCTGCCGTGTTTGAGACAAAGCAGAAGGGAATTGTAGAAGCACAAGTGGCCTTAGAAAAAATACGAAAAGAGCCCTCTACAGAGGAAATGAAAAAAATGTCAAGTATACTCTCGAGACAGAAAAGTATTGATACAATAGAGGTCGAAAATACTGAGAAGGAAAAGAATAACTATCTTACTCTTGCTGTTAAGTGAGTCGATTTTTGTTTGTTTTATATTTTAGTCACTGGGAACCAGTGGCAGAGCTATATAGGGATGGGAGGAGAAAATTAAACCAACAACCTCATCCTACCACTCTGATGCTAAAAATAACATTTTTAATGCATTTTACCATGCCAAACTAATTTGATTCACTGTATTAATTTTATATTTGTGTTCTATTGTCTGATAAAAAACAATCTTTACATACTCAAAGTAATTAATTACGCTCACTACTAAATAATATGCCCTTTTATCTAGTCTTTCTATTATTTTTTTATGTCTTCTTTGAGACATTGTGACTCACACTGATATAATACACAAACAAATATAACGAAAGTAGCTAATGAAACAGGGAACAATAGAACTGTTAGCATCTAGTGCAGGGGTTGACAACCAGGCGATCGCATGGCAATTTTCAGTTGATTGCTAAGGAAAACTGCATTGTAATTAAAAGTTGATCTTTGAATTTTCTAAATTTGAAAATATATCAGATTATTTCACATAATTATTTAGAGTGAGCAAAATAGCCTTGATAGATCATAGTTTGGTAATTAATTTAAATTAATTTAAATTTGTTAAAAATGACACTTTTCACAGGAATCAAACCCTGGACCTTTGGCTTAGCACGCCAATGCTCTACCACTGAGCTGTCCAAAATCTGTCACGTGCTCAGGGTCATTCTTCACTCGTAGTTTAAGGCAGAGTCTTTGATGAATGTGTGGAAATCATCAGCTATATATCAGCGAAATATATTGCGAGCTATCAGACACCACAGCCATCTGTGACTTAGGAGGGCTGTTATGCTGCCCAGTATACAATATAAGACTAATTAAATCAAAATTCAATTGAATATCAACACACAGGCTGCCACTCATTGTAATTATGGCATCGTCCATAAGGAGGAGACCATAATTCACTATAAAAAAAAATATCAATGTAAATGATTTACTACCCAGAATTGCAATATATTTGGCATTCATTCATGATACCACGGTTGAATGAACTCTCTTTAACGATTTCGAGGAAAATTGACATTTTTGGGAACTAATTTTCATAAAAGGGATTTTAAACAATTTTCTTCCTTTAAAGGGGTGGTTAATGATCTTCTTTAAAAATTCTTTGAGCCGGAAAGACAATTCAAAACCATCAATCATATGAGAGCCGAATTCTCGGAAAACTATAAACAGTTGCAAGATTTACTCTAAATTAATTTTCTCCTGATGTTTTAGATAAATCTCAGGAAGTTCATTGTAATCTAATCACCTCAATTCCGCTACTTTGGAAATAAAAATTATAACAATCAATAGGGGTGTGCGAAGTCCTCTTTATTGGTTCAAAGCAAAATCAAGTCGAATATGGGAAATATTTTCAAAGTCGAATCGAAGTTCAAATATTTTTCTATTTAATTTTGAGTAAAAATATTATGTTGACATTTTGTATATTTATTTAACATTAAACTAAATATTACATTTATTTTTTATTAACACTAATCTTTGTTGCTCATCACCAACATGTAAATGTTATATTCACTATACTTTTATATTAAAATCACTTCATGTGTACAGCCTAAGTGAGTAGTAATAAAACACATGCATTTGCTTTGATATCATTGGATTTTCCTTGCATGGTGTTTTGATAATATTTCACACACACACAAGATACAAATTAACAAAACAAGCGTTAATGGACGTTCGAGAACAAGAACAACATTATAGAAGAATACAATTTTAAGTTAATTCGGCGGGTGCGTTTATAGGTTTGAGAAGTCCACTGTTACAAAATTTTAGTTTTTCTGTTTTACAAATCAATAAGGAAACTGTTGGTTTTATTAATCTATTTAAATCTTGCCTAATGAATTACTAAGAAAGAAAATACGGTTCTGACTTTGAAAGTGCCTATAGCCAATCTTGAAAATAATACGACCTTGATGATAGTAATTTTACTAATAAATTAATTCATGTATTCTGTATAAAATAACCAATTTTTTTGTAGATTTTATTTTATTTTATTTTTTGTAAGCTATCTAAGATTTTATCTAAATTAACAGCAATTTTTGTTTATAAGTACTCACTATTTGTGTAAGTTTTTTAATTTTATTTGTTTTACTAAGGAATGTCATATTACTCGCACATGCGTTCAACTATTATTCAAGTTTGCTGCTAGCTTACACATTTACAGGAATTTGAATTGAACATAGTGAAAAATGTAGTAAACAAGTGAAATAGTTGCATTTGTGAATTTTAAAATATTGAAAACTATATTTTCAATATTCAATAAATACTTTAAAAGTTTAATTAAACACACTGAAAATTTTATTATTCATTTTAATCTACACTCTCAAGAGGAATAAATTCATTTATCAGTTGGCACCATTCATTGTTTGTGATCAAGGGGGTTAGATGTTATGGGTGTCTTGAAATTCAAAGCAATAAGGAAATTTTCCAAGTTTCACCAAGAAAATAAAGCAAACTTGTTTTAAAATTTAAAACGATAAAAATATATTTTATTTCTTGAGGTAATTTCAGGTCATTTTTATTTTATGTAAAATATAAGTGTATTATAATCACTAGACCTCGAATAACAAACGAAGCTTCGAATAGCTTCCGAAGCCAAACATGGGTTTGGATCGAATGCGAAGTACACCAAGATTCACTTCGTCTTCGAATTTTTCGAAGTTTCGCACACCCCTAACAATCAATGATTATATTTAACTGAAAACACTCTGCCTTTGGCGATTAGCCTGTTTTCAAAATCATCTAGGCTATATATGAGTTATGCAAATTTATAATATTTATAAGAAAATACACATTTTATTCATTCTATATTTTCATTTTAAGTAGGATTGGAATTAACTACTGAGTAAATACTGAAATTGAAGAATATTATAAGAATTATAGACGAAAAACAACCAAAACTAGAGCATAGAAACAACAAGTGATTGCAGAACTTTGATAAGTTTTTTAAATCGATTGGGACCCAAAAAAGGTTGCCAACCCCTAAGCTAGTGGAACCATTCAGCGGGAAGCTTGGTGTCTATACTAGGGTTGCCATTTGGGATTAGTATTTATTGCAGTTAGTTGATTCACACATAAAGATTGGGAATACAAAAATAAAAATTAATTACACTCACAAAGGAATATTTAAAACAACTGATTGGAATCAGATTAAATTTTTATTCACTTTATAAATTCATATTTTGACAAAAAATTTATTCGAAAATAAGTATTTTTACTTTATCATACCAATAGAAAGTATTGTGAGCATGAAAAAAATTGGTCCCAAGATTATGACGAATATTTATATTCTATGTGAACACAAACCCAAAATAGTGGATTCTACTAATCTTTCTGTTCTGTCCGTCTGTCCCTAGCCTCAGATCCAAAATGGTTCGATGAATTTTGTTCAAACTTGATATTTAGGTTGTATAGGGCTATACCTCAAATAGTTTTTTTTTATTTTGGCCTTAGCCTTCAAATTAAGGGTAGTTTACTGATGGGTGATTTACTTTGAATTTCAAGTTTTTTAAAAGTGGCTGTAATGATTTTGCTTAAAATTCATATCTAGGATTTGTTTGACATGACATTTGGTACATTTGGTTTTTTGGCAAAAATTCGTTTACTGAAAGTACATTTTTTAAACTCAAAATATTTCGAAAATAGCTCTGATATTTTTTTATGCTTATCTTGGGTTTGTGAGGTATACAAAAAAAACACTATATTGTTTTGTAAGTAAAATCTCATTGATTTTTCGAAAACTTAAAAATAATTAAATCGGCTTTAATGATTTAGTTCCAAATTTTTATCTTGAGACTCTTTGACATGACAAATAACAGTTTATATTGGGGGAAGCAGGTGGGGGGGACTAATTTATGTGTAGTTTACTGAGGACTATTTAATATATTTTAGTAGACTTCAAAACTGTAATCTTCACATACCAATAATTACATTTTTTTACAGATTTGATCAAAACTTACTAAAATACATTAACACATTTTTTTCAATTATTGTAAACTGATTACACATAAAATATAGGTTTTCACCACAATCCGTTAGATGTTTGTAGTTTTCTGTCATAGAACAAGCATCAGCTGGCTCTTGTTTTCTTTTTCTAATTTAAATAACGCAACATTTATCTCCAGTCATGCCTTTGTCTAAGTACGGCAACATCTTTTTCCCTCAGATATTATTGCCAAAGTCTTCAGCGCGGAGATAAACATAACTTGCAGGTGTTTCGCTTGGTCTCCTTGTGGTTGGATAATATGTCGCATGAGGCACTAGCAGACATCCTCGACACAGAACTGGGGAACATCCCAAGCTACAAGTTTCTGCCACTTTTGCCGCAACTGTCAGCAAGGATCAGTAATGATGCCAACAATCCTTTTGTCTACAAGCTCAACAAACTTCTCGGTATGACTAACTCTCTTTTTTATTGTTTTCATAAGAAATATGTGCATAAACTGCTGTTTTAATGTGAATATGCATTCAATATAAGTCTCACAATCTTAATTTGACACATTTTTTTGTTAATTTGTAATTCTTTTCAAACACAAACAAATTAAATATTCATTCATTTGCTGGATTATAGTATATATAATTCATTCATGACCTAAGTTTACTTGTATTATATTTGGTAGAAGGTATAGGAAAAGTAGATAGAAACATATAAAAGGGGGACAAACACAATACGCCTTTAAATGAAAAGAAGAACACAGTTCACACTTTACACTGCTGCCAATGGACAAAGAGGTAATGGTTGCCTCTTAAAGAAAATTGATCATTACTGCCCAATCCCCCGACCTAGGTTACAATCACATCATGAGAGTACTTTAGTTATAACTTTTTTTAAATCAGATTTTTCTAGTGTCTAAAACAAAATTAAAGCAATCACATCACGAGAGTACTTTAATTATCACTTTTTTTTTAAATCAGATTTTTCTAGTGTCTAAAACAAAATTAAATAACTTCAATTTTTTCCGCCGTGTATTCACAACATTACGGGCTCAATACAGGAAAATGGGTATATTTACATATTAAATTACTTCTATTGTTTACAGTGTTAATTAGCTACAAACTGCAAAAATTAGAGTGAACAAAAAAAAAATTATAATATTACTAGAAATAGTCCCTAATATATTCCTACGCCAACAGCTGACATCTATCACTTTGGATCACTGTAATGAAAACAGATGGTAGGTAATTAATTTATGAATGTGATAGTTAACCACAGTAATTTTGGCCAATATTATTTATATAGTTATTTGAGGTCAGACACAAAGCTTATTTATCGTTTTATTCCACTTAGAAAAATTATTATTCACAAACGATCTAACAAAAATAGCTTCAAAATGGCAACCAACAAATTTAAACCATGTGGTTGAACATGATGAAAATAAGTTTTTTACAATAATGCACCCACACATTGGATAAAAATATTTTATTCGGTTAAATATTTTGAAATATTATAAAATTATGGTTTAAATTAGGAGGGATATCCAGCACACTTACCTTGGTGATACTGGACTAGAAATTGTTTAGATATAAAACTAAAAACACACAAACACATTTTTAAGGACAAGCTTTCACTGTCACGGACATCTTCATCAGTGTCAAGCACAGTACATTGGTCTCACAACAGAAACACTAAGAAAGAAAATGAATGGTCATTGACATGACACAAAAATGAAAAATATATAAAAGCTTGTAGCAGCACATGCCGAAACCCATATTCTGGACTTTAATAACTGTTACACAACCAAGGTGGTCAAATCCCCGAACAAAGCAATATGCAACCCTTCACGACTAAGGATATGGGAACTGGCCCATCACTATATCATCAAATCCAGACAAGCCCCCAACCTCAACCTTAGATAATTCCTCTCCTTCCTACCAGCACACTTATTATTAGATTCAATATAACATTATTCACAGTGCTGCTATCTATACAGTGATGTCATAACTGAAAAACAGTCAGCTGTGGACAGTCAACCTTACAGTTCAACCAAAATTATCAGTCTACTCTCCAGACCTGATGAAGCTGTCTGTGACAGTGAAAGCTTGTCCTTAAAAATGTGTTTGTGTGTTTTTTAGTGTTATATCTAAAAATTTCTACTCCAGTGTCACCAAAATAAGTGTGCTGGCTATCCCTCCTAATTTAAACCATGAAATATTATAAAATAATTTGTTATATATGTTGGTATAGCAATTTAACATTTATTCATTATTTATGCCTATGTTAGTAGTTCTGTTTATAGTATGTTCTTGCTTGATATGTATTTAGTTTTTTAGTTCATATTAATATTTTGGTTAATAAACTACTTTTCAATCCGGTAATGTTTGATGTTCATATAGTAAACGTTATAAAAACCTGTGGTGGCACGTTTTCAATATATTTAAAAAAATGGCAATTATTTTCTCTTTTCCAAGTAAATATGATGCCTGTATTAAAAGGTATTGATGTATGCACTATATACACATACTCAATAACATTCCAAAACGAAGACTAAGTATCTTTAATTATGTTTAAAATATTGTTTCGAGTTGGATAAAAAGAAATTATTAAAAGTAAATAAATAGTTTGAGAAAAATTTAAGTTTACTTTATTTTAAATGTAAAATATAACAGGTATTTAAAAAATTTAACATTTATAACAAAACAGGGATCTTTTAAAAGTGTTGGCAACCCAAAACCTAAACATATGATTTTTAAACTGTCATCCAAGTAAAAACTTATCATGAACAGACTCTATATTTTTCACTTAATAAGAGTAACTTTGAAAGAGAAAATTAAAATCATTGACTTCTCTGTGCATGATTTATTTATTTTTAAACTCTTTGTAATGTTTTATAAAGGACGAACACAATATGGCTTTTACAGTTAAAAACTCTCATTGGTTGATACACAAACTAATTTTCAAACTTATGGGTTTGCTTCAGAGGAGGAGGTTGGGATTTGAATCCTGACCAGGTATATTGAGGTTGGTTTTTCAACTCTCCACACAATTATTGGTACACTTCCTCTAAATTTTACATTCCTTGTCACTACTCAATTAGCATAATTAAATGTTTATAATGTGATGATATTTGTGTACTGTTTACGTTAAATTTTGTATAATAGGTTGTAACAACATTTTATTTACATATTTTCCATCATCTTTGATGCATAACCATGGTTGATGTTCTTTAGGTAAATAATATTTTCTTTTTCGAGTGGTCTTCATCTTCACAATAGCTCTGGTAAGTAGTAAGACCAGACATAGAGAGAAAAAAAATACAGGAGAAAGAGGAACACAGTTTACACTGCTGCCAATCATTGAACGAAAAGGATTAATCATCACTGCTAAATCCCACAGCATGGGTTTCTTCTATTTTAGTTCAATGCACCTTTTTTTCTATTAAAAAAAAAGTATGGCACAATCAAACAAACCTTCTCATATTGTGTATTATAACTTTGAAGAAAATTTTCAGAAATAGGTTTTCAGTAAACTACCCTTGTTAGTTTTTATCATAAAAATTAACACATTAACTTGTCTAACAATCACATTAAACACTCCCAATACATAAATCTTAAACCAAATTGTTCAAATAGTTTTAACAAATATAAAATTTTCTAACATAGGTTATTTGTAAACAACCCTAGATTTATTTTTAATTTATAAAAATAAAAACTTACTGTATTATCGTTTATTATGAAAATCTATTCCCAGATAGGTACCCATTTTGAACTCAATCTTCAAAGTCAATTTAAATCAATTCTATAGTTTGTCTTGAGTAAACTACAAATTAAATTAATAAAGTTTAGAAAAATAAACATACATTGTTAATGCTCATGTAAAATAGTACCCTGATATCACTTTTAAACTAAATATTTGAGCAATTTCAAAAAAACTCAAATTTTACTAAAATCATTCATCATTAAATTACAATAAAACTAATTTTATTTTAAAAAAACAAATGTATCTAGTTATTTATCATGTAAAGAATATAACAGACAGGCCCACAAACTTTAAACCAAATGGCTAGCACAATATTTTAAATATCCTTAGTTTTTTAAACCAGTCATCAGTTAACTACCCTTAAACAAATTTCTACCTATAAGTCATTCACGAGCTAAGTTTACCTGGATGACAGCTCGAAATGTTACTAGAAGTTATCCCTAATATATCCCTACGCCAACAGCTGACATCTATCACTTTGGATGACTGTAATTAAAACAGATGGTAATATATGAATGTGATAGTTAACCATATTAATTTAGGCCAATATTATTTATATATTTATTTGAGGTCGGACACAAAGATTATTTATAGATTAATTCCACTTAAAAAAATATTCACACCACTTTCACAAAAACTTCTAACGAACATAGCTTCAAATTGCCCACTGACGAATCTAAACCATATGATTGAAAATAACAGTAAACAAGTTTTTTTACAACTATGCAGACACGCAGTTGATGAAAATATTTTATTCAGTTAAATATTTCAAAATACGATAAAATAATCATAAAATCATTTATTGTATGTAAGGAATGCCAGGCCTCCACCGTGGTTCGGATTCCACGTTAAACTGTAGGTCCTTCATTTCATCTCACAATCACCCTACCATTACACATTAGCGTAAGTGCGTATAACCCAAACGGGTAGTAAGACGCGGTGCTAATAATAATAATAATAATAATAATTTATTGTATGTAAAAAAGACAAGAGTTTTCTCTTTTGCAAGTAAATACGATGCCTGTATTAAAACGTATTGATGTGTACACTATTTTAAACATAATCAATAACGTTACAAAACGAAAAATAAGTACTTTTAATTATGTTTCGAGTTGGATAAAAAGAAATTATTTAAAAAAATGAAATAGTATGAGAAAACTTAAGTGTATGTTATTTTAAATGTAATATATAACAGATAATTAAAGATCTTTACATTTATAACAAAACTGTGCTCTTTTACAAGTGTTGGCAATCCAAAACCTAAACAGTATCATTTGGGAGTTCAAACACACCCTAGATATTCATTATAAACAAAATTGTTAAATCCATTTAAAAAAAAGAATTGATCACAAAATAAAACCAGTCACCACCCATAATTTGAGGGCGAGGGTCAAAATTAATCAAACATCCTGAGATATTGCCCTGTAACATCTATAAATCAAATTTGAACAAAATCCACATTTTTGAGCTCAGACACACAAAACATAAGGATTAATCATAATCTTGAGGTCAAAAATTGTCATGATTATAATACATTCCCTTGTTATGAGAAAGTAAAAATAGGTCTAAAAAACAAAAGGAGTAAAAATAGAAACTGTTAAAGAATGAAAGGAACATACGAACTTAGAAAAGAAAAAAAATACTTAATTATATGTTCCAATATATCTGGTCTAGCATTCTTTACCATTTCCTTTTTTCCCCTTTTTTTTTAGTTTTCATCTTTTAGAACATTCTATAATACATTTCACATTCTCTCTTTAATAGTCTTCTTTGTTGAGTGGCAGTAATGTTAAGTGTGAAATTGTTTCCTCTTCTAATGGTATAAAATAAATTTTGTTTGCCCTTCATATTTGTTTATATCTCTCTTTACTTTATTCCACATTATAAAATAATAGCCATGAATTGGTCATAGCCAAATTGTTTCATAACAATGTTATTTTCATTTTTGCTCATGTTGTGTTGGGTCCTTAAAGTTTTATTTTGACAAAAGCTGCAGGCAAAATAAGCTCATAGTAACTGTGTAGTGATATCACTTGCAGGTTTCTCTTGTGGTACTATTGTGCTTCTGTTTCAGAACGGTGCTCTTGTAGTACTATTGTGCTTCTGTTTCAGAACAGTGCTCTTGTAGTACTATTGT